>JZRM01000023.1:0-67710 GCA_000963415.1 Blastocystis sp. subtype 6 | reverse complement strand
AAACGCAAACAACCGAAGAAGGGGAAGCAAATTAAATCTACGTTTCTATCAAATCCAGGGTGCTTCCAATAAAATCAATACCCTAAATCGAATCCAAAAACTTTTCAGATAATTTCTGTATTTTTACAGCAGAAAAAATCAGCCTATGAAAATAAACAAGACCAATGCAGCCCGATTATTGGATAAAGCTAAAATTTCGTATGAACTGATCCCTTACGAAGTGGACGAAAATAATCTGGCAGCTACCCACGTCGCTGAACAACTGAGCGAAGATATTCAATGTGTCTTCAAGACGCTCGTATTAGAGGGGGATAAAACCGGATATTTTGTATGTGTCATTCCCGGAGATCGGGAAGTAGATTTGAAACGAGCTGCCAAAGCTTCTGCCAATAAAAAAGCCGATCTCATACCGATGAAAGAATTACTCTCTGTCACCGGCTACATCCGGGGAGGTTGTTCTCCCATTGGCATGAAGAAAAATTTTCCCACCTTCATTCACTCCAGTTGTTTGAAATTTCCCCACATCTATATCAGCGCCGGCATACGGGGCTTACAAATCAAGATCTCACCGCAACACCTTATCCAATTCACCGGGGCAACCGTAACAGAACTAAGCTAAAGTTTTCTCTGCAAACAATAACAAATGAAAAATGTTAAATTAAAAATATAGGAGATCACAAGAGAATATAAATTATAAAAAATTTATCCCTTCCGAATACAGAAAAAGAAATACTCATCGAATTTAACCAAAAGGTTTCTCCCTTTTTTCGAGATACTTTTATTTATGGTATGAAATCTTTTTATTCAACAACAATTTATTTCCGAGCTTTTGCTTTTTACTTTTTTTCTCTACCTTTACGTTTTCCTTATAAGTAGGTTAACTTAATTTTACAATTACTATTTCAAGATCATGGAAAATAAATTGACGATATACAATACGATGTCGCGCCGGAAAGAGGAGTTTAAACCGCTAAATCCGCCTTTTGTAGGACTTTACGTCTGCGGACCGACTGTTTACGGAGATGCCCACCTGGGACATGCCCGCCCGGCCATTACCTTCGATGTCCTTTTCCGGTATTTGCAATACCTCGGCTATAAAGTCAGGTATATCCGGAATATTACAGATGTCGGTCACTTGACCAACGACAGTGATGACGGTGAAGATAAAATTGAAAAGAAAGCCAAACTGGATCAATTGGAACCGATGGAAATCGTCCAGTTTTACACCAACCGTTATCATAAAAACATGGAGCAGTTGAATACCTTACCGCCCAGTATAGAACCTCACGCTTCAGGACATATTTTGGAACAACAGGCACTGGTGAAAAAAATTTTGGAAAACGGATATGCTTATGAAAGCGATGGGAGTATTTATTTTGATGTAGAAGCTTATAACAAAAAATACCAATACGGAAAACTTTCCGGACGAAAAATAGAAGAACTTTTCGCCAATACCCGGCAATTGGATGGACAAAGCGAAAAACGGAATCCTTATGATTTTGCGCTGTGGAAAAAGGCTTCTCCGGAACACATTATGCGCTGGCCCTCGCCCTGGAGCGACGGTTTTCCGGGCTGGCATCTGGAATGTTCCTGTATGAGCCAAAAATACCTCGGAGATACCTTCGATATCCATGGAGGAGGACTGGATTTGCAGTTTCCCCATCATGAATGTGAGATCGCTCAAAGCACAGCTGCCTATGGGCATGAAGCCGTCCGCTACTGGATGCACAACAATATGATTACCATCAACGGACAAAAAATGGGAAAATCGCTAGGTAATTTTATCACCCTCGATCAATTATTTTCCGGACAAAATGATGTTCTGGAACAAGCTTATTCACCCATGACTGTCCGCTTTTTTATTCTGCAAGCCCACTACAGAAGCCCTCTGGATTTTTCGAATGAAGCCTTAAAAGCTGCAGAAAAAGGTTACGAACGTCTGATGTCCGCAGTAGAAGTGCTCGACCGTCTGAAACCTTCAGACCACAACACAGTGTCTGTGGATGAATTGTATGCCAAATGCTTCGAAGCCATAGACGATGATCTGAATACCCCGATTCTTATCTCTCAGCTTTTCGAAGGAGTGCGCATGATCAATTCCATCGCCGCAGGAAAAGAGCAAATCGATACAGAACAGTTGGACAAATTGAAAAAATTGTATCACGACTTCGTATTTGATATTCTCGGATTAAAAACAGAAGGGGAAACCGTAGGAAAAGACCATGAAGTACTAGGTAAAGTACTCGACATGGTAATGTCTATCCGTACTGAAGCCAAACAGAAAAAAGACTGGGCGACTTCCGACAAAATACGGGATGAACTGAAAGCTGCCGGTGTGCAAGTAAAAGACACCAAAGAAGGTTACGAATGGAATATAGAATAAAAGAAAAGGATTTGTCAACAATGTACTTTCAGGAAAAGTACTTGGAAGCATTTCCTTTTTAATTCATTTTATTTTTTATATATGCCCTATTTATACCTAATCCTTATTCTCCTTTTCTGGTCATGTAAAGGAGAAAAAAAAATAGAAAACAATATAGAGAAAAGTATCGCTACTTCTTCCAAAGAAGAAGTGAAATATGTCAACAGCATCCGTATTCTTTCTCCGGAAAAGAATGCTTTACTCTCTTATAACGATTTTATCGATATTGAATTCTCTGTCAAAGAAAAATTTTCGGTTGATTCTATCCAGATTTTTTGGGAAGGGAAAAAAATTGCCTCTCAAAAAGACTGTAAATCTTATTCCTTCCGGCTCCCTTCAGGAAAAACGGGAAAACAAACTCTTAAAGTCATCGCTTTCCATCCGGATAATAAAAAAGGAGTAGGCAGTGTAAGTATTGTGCTGAAGCCGGATTCCGCTCCTCAAAAATATAACTACGAAGTCGTAAAAACTTATTCTCACGATCCCAAAGCTTACACCCAAGGACTAGTATATCAAGACAACTTTATGTACGAAAGTACGGGACAATACGGCGAATCAGGCATCAGAAAATACGATATGAAAGATGGAAAAGTACTCTCTGTATTAAACATCGATAGTAAACTTTTCGGAGAAGGGATCACAATCTATAAAGACAAAATTTATCAGTTGACTTGGACTTCCGGACAAGGTTTTATATACGACTTAAAAACCTTCAGTCTGGAATCTACTTTTCGCTATAACACTCAGGGATGGGGAATTACAACCCAAGACGATCAGTTGATCATGAGCGACGGGAGTCATAAGTTATACCATATAGCTCCTTCTTCTTTCGGTATTATTCAAGAAACAGAAGTATATGACCACAACGGTCCCGTTAAAAATCTCAACGAATTGGAATATATTGATGGCTTGGTATGGGCTAATGTCTGGATGAGCGACCGAATTGTCATGATAGACCCGGAAACAGGGGAAGTAAAAGGAGAAATCGACTTGACGAATTTACTACCTGCCTCCGATCAGCGGCAATTGGATGATAGCGATGATGTTTTAAATGGGATTGCCTGGAATCCGGAAAAAAGGACGGTTTATCTGACAGGAAAACGCTGGCCTAAACTCTTTGAAATAAAAATAAAATAATCGAATCGTTTTTTCCAAAACGACCGGAATTTTAAAATAGATGATTATGGCGGATGTAAAAATTGAAGAATCCTGGAAAGAATTATTGAAAGATGAGTTTGACAAACCGTATTTCGAACAACTCATTGCTTTCGTCAAAGATGAATACAAACATTTCCGGATTTACCCCCCGGGAAATTTGATATTCAATGCTTTTAACCATTGTCCCGTAGACAAAACGAAAGTAGTCATCTTAGGACAAGATCCTTATCACGGTCCCGGACAAGCCCACGGACTCTGTTTTTCTGTCCCGGAAGGGATCGAACAACCCCCTTCTCTACAAAATATCTTTAAAGAAATCCACGACGATTTAGGTACTCCCATTCCCAAATCCGGCAATCTGGAACGCTGGGCCGATCAAGGAGTATTATTACTCAACGCTACCCTTACAGTAAGGGCCCATTGTGCAGGCTCCCACCAAAACAAAGGCTGGGAAACATTTACTGATGCGGTCATACAGCGTCTGACAGAAAAGAAAAGTAATCTGGTATTTTTATTATGGGGAGCTTATGCCCAAAGGAAAGGAGCTTATATCGATACTCAAAAAAATCTGGTACTGAAAAGCGTACATCCCTCCCCCCTCTCTGCAAACCGGGGCGGTTGGTTCGGAAATCACCAATTCAGCAAAACGAACCAATATTTAAAAGAACAGGGAATGCAAGAGATCTCTTGGTAAAAAAGTATTAATAATTAACAACTTAACAATAGAAAAGTTCCTTTTAAGAGCATCTTTTTTATTTTTCTCTTTTTACTGTTATCTTTGATGCTCATTCTGTTAATCTTAAAATATATATTATGGTAAATTACAAAGATCTAGGGCTGGTAAACAGCCGTGAGATGTTCAAAAAAGCAATGGAAGGCAAATATGCAATTGCTGCATTCAATTTTAACAATATGGAGCAAATGCAAGCCATCATATCTGCTGCTGTTGAATGTAAATCACCGGTTATTCTTCAAGTATCCAGTGGTGCACGTAAATACGCCAACCAGACTATTCTTCGTTACATGGCCCAAGGAGCCGTGGAATATGCAAAAGAACTGGGACTAAATATTCCGATCGTACTTCATCTTGACCATGGAGACAGCTTTGAACTTTGCAAAAGTTGCATTGATATGGGCTTCTCTTCCGTTATGATTGACGGTTCGCATCTTTCTTACGATGAAAATGTAGCCTTAACTCGTAAAGTCGTGGACTATGCCCATCAATTTGACGTAACCGTAGAAGGCGAACTGGGAGTATTAGCTGGCGTAGAAGACGAAGTTTCCGCCGAACATCACACCTATACCCGCCCGGAAGAAGTAGAGGATTTCGTAAGCAAAACCGGAGTAGATTCTCTGGCTATTTCTATCGGAACTTCTCACGGAGCAAATAAATTTAAACCGGAACAGTGCACTCGCAATGCCGACGGGGTTTTAGTTCCTCCTCCCTTGCGTTTTGACATTCTGAAAGAAATTGAAAAACGGATTCCGGGTTTTCCGATCGTATTACACGGTTCTTCGTCCGTACCTCAGGACAAGGTAGCAATTATCAATAAATACGGAGGCGCTTTAAAAGACGCAATCGGTATTCCGGAAGACCAATTGCGCGAAGCAGCTAAATCTGCTGTATGTAAAATCAACATCGATTCAGACGGCCGTTTGGCTATGACAGCTGCCATTCGCGAAGTATTCGCTTTAAAACCGGCAGAATTCGATCCGAGAAAATACCTTGGCCCGGCCCGGGATTCTTTGAAAGAGCTATACAAACACAAGCTGGTTAATGTATTAGGCAGTGCCAATACCGTAAAATAAAACAAAAGACCGCCTCTTACCGGAAGCGGTCTTTTTTATCTTTACTTTTCCATAACACTTTCCCCCGTCTTCATTTTCCACTCCTCTTCAAGCAAAGGCCAATCCGGATTATACGTATGCGCTTCTTCCATCAGATTTTTGAGTTCTTTCACTTTTGCCGGTTCTGAAGGGAATAGATTCTGCTGCTCCGCAGGGTCAACGGCCAGATTATACAACTCATATGTAGAAGCCTCTCCTTTAGAAGCATTCAGACGAATCAATTTCCAATCCCCTTTTCGTACCGCCTGTCGACCCCCCAATTCCTGAAATTCAAAATAGAAATAATCGTGCTTTTTCTGTTCCCCTTTTCCCGTGAGTAAAGGCACTAAACTAATTCCATCCGTCGTTCCGGCTTCACTACCTGTCAAAGCTGCAAAAGTGGGCATCATATCCCAGAAAGAACACATAAAATCCGTTTCTCCTCCTTGCACAATTCCCGGCCATACAACAATAAACGGAACCCGGATTCCTCCTTCGTACACATCCCGTTTGTATCCCCGAAAACCTCCGTTACTATTAAAAAAATCCGGATCAGCTCCCCCTTCTTTATGCGGACCATTATCACTCGTGAAAACGAGAATCGTATTCTCATAAAGTCCCAATTCCTTTAACTTAGCTACCACTTGCCCGACATATACATCCAAACGATAAATCATAGCCGCAAAAGTAGCATGCGGTTCCGGCTGGGAACAATATCCTCCCTTTCGGAACATTTTACACCCTGCATCACATCCTTTAAACGGTTTTTCCGGATAAAGTCCCCTGAACTTCTGTATAATACTATCTTCGGGCACAATTAATTCCGCATGAGGAATCACATAAGGCAAGAATAAAAAAAACGGCTTGTCTTTATTCTTTTCGATAAATTCTAATCCCTTCTTATGAATGGTATCTTGTGTATAGACGCCATATCCCCCGTTGTAATTCCCGGTCAACTCGATCCTCCGGTTGTTTTCCCACAAATGATCGGCATAATAATTATGAGCCAGCAACTGACAATTATAGCCAAAAAAATCATCTATTCCCTGCTTATTCGGATCACCCTCCGAACCCGGAGAACCCAATCCCCATTTTCCAAATGCTCCTGTCACATAACCGGCATCCTTGAATACCTTGAAAATAGAAGCCATACCTTCCGGCAAAGCAGCTTGCCCCTCCGGCTCTACCTCCTTATTACCCCGGATGGGAGCATGTCCGGAATGTAAACCGGATATCAGACAAGCCCGCGAAGGAGCACTGACCGTCGTCCCGGAATAGCATTGGGTAAATCTCAAGCCCTCTTGTGCCAAACGATCGATATTAGGCGTATTAAACTTCTGCTGCCCATAACAACTGATATCCCCATACCCCAAATCATCAGCAATAATAAAAACGATATTAGGAGTCCGTTCGGAGGATGGTTCCGCAGCCGAAACCAAAGCTGAAACTCCGCAAACCCCGTAAGTCAAAGCAGGAAGAACAAAATTTTTATTCATAACTCAATTTTTTATCCATAATATAAATGATCATTAACAAGCGTCTTAACAGGCAAAAATCTAACTATTCTATGGCAACAATACTTCCAATCTGTCCAGTTGTTCTTTCATCCCGGAACGAATAGACATATCCCGCTCGGTAATATAAGCTGCCCGCAAATCTGGCAGAAAAATAATAGCGTCCAGATTTGCTATATACTTCGCAGCCCGTAAACGCACTAGTGGCGAAGCATCATAGAGTAATCCCTGTACCCAACGTTTAGCATCCCAGGAATAATGAGACTCCAGCCAATCCAAAGCTGCAATTTTTTCATCGTCAGATCCGTATAATAAAACTTGAAAAAAAGCGGATTCCTGTTGTAAATCTTCAACACTCATCAACAATTCCTGCCGGTAGATTTCCGGTCGTACAACCTCCTTTTTATAAGCAATAAAAGGCTTATTTAACGTCCAGCGCACCATACGAGGGACCATCCACATCATGCCTGGTGTAGCTTCAGGATGAGCAATCGAACTGAATACCCGCCCTTTTCCATATAAATTAGCGATAAAAAAAGGTTTGTTATTCGTCATATTCGCCGGAGCTCCCCCTTCTTCTTTGACATCACTCTGCATAAGGGTCAATACGGTATTTTGTAAGGTATCAGAAGGATTTTTCACAAAAACCGGTCCCTCATAATACATGACATAGCAAGTATCAAAGGAAGAAAGCTCCGGAAAAATGTCTTTTCCCTCCTCCAAAATCGTAAATTTAACCAAGCCGTGCCCCCGGTTGTCATGTTCTATATCGATTGCCTGTTCCCCGTTCAACCTCATACACGCATAAGCGGGAGTGTTAGAAAACAAATAAGCTCCGGCACAAATGCCAACAGCTCCTTTTCCCTCTGCCACAAATTTTTCGATCCGCAAGCGGTTTTCCGCTCCCAGATTTAAAAATTGCCGGCTTCCTCCTCCTCCGGGAATTACAATAGCCTCCAGAGAATCGAGTATGCCACAGGCAATATCGGACGAGGTAATTACCCGCACTTCCATCTGCGGATCGATCCGCAGCGCCGCAACAGTTTCCCAAATACACGTCTGAGCTCCTCCATGCCCCTCAAATACCCCTACCGCAATCTTTTCGGAAGCGGGAAAAACATTTTGACGATCAGCTGAAGGGGAACATCCCCAAATCCCCCAAAGACAGAAAAACAGTAAAAATTTGCGTTTCATGATCCTACACGGTTGTCATTCCAAAAATAGAAAACGTCCGCAAACCTAAACGCAAAGCGGAACGCCAATTTTAAATAATAAGATCCGTTAAGCTGATACGAAAATAGAAAACAGATCTATACTACTCTTTATTATGGAAGAATTGACAATAATTTAACCTTTTATGTAACAAATGTAATAAACTTTATGAAATCTTCCTATGTCTTAGTACTTTTAAGAATATAAATGAAAAGAATAATATTATATTTCGTATGCCTATGAATTCTGCTAGAACAACAACATTTCTACCTCTTTCTCAAACCTTTGTGTGAATTAATTCCTCATTTACAAACTAAATTATTCTTTTTCTCCTGTTTTTATACTAACTTTGCGCCCTAATTTTATAATCACAAAATGCAGAATTTAAGGAACATTGCCATAATCGCACACGTCGACCACGGCAAAACAACCTTGGTGGACAAAATGATCCTTCAAGGTAAACTATTCAGAGAAAATGAAAAACAAGGAGGAGATCTTATCCTCGACAATAATGACCTCGAAAGGGAAAGAGGTATAACCATACTTTCTAAAAATGTATCCGTCCGGTATAAGGACTATAAGATAAATATCATAGATACCCCGGGTCACTCGGATTTTGGAGGAGAAGTAGAGCGCGTTTTAAATATGGCCGACGGAGTATTACTTTTAGTAGATGCCTTTGAAGGTACTATGCCCCAAACCCGTTTTGTACTACAAAAAGCATTGGGATTGGGCAAGAAAGCAATTGTCGTCATCAACAAAGTAGATAAACCGAATTGCCGTCCAGAGGAGGTACAGGAAGAAGTTTTTGACTTAATGTTTTCTTTGGGCGCCTCGGAAGAACAATTGGATTTCGTTACCATTTACGGAAGTGCTAAACAAGGCTGGATGTCGACAGACTGGAAAAAACCGACTACTGATATCACCGCTTTATTAGACGCGATTATTGCAAATATTCCGGCGCCTCAGGCAGCAACAGGAACTCCTCAGATGCTTATTACCTCGCTGGAATATTCTTCTTATGTCGGCCGTATTGCCATCGGGAAGTTAACACGCGGAACTTTAAAAGCAAGCCAAGCAGTCACACTCTGTAAAAGAGACGGTATAACACTCGAAAAAACGCGTATTAAGGACTTAATGCTCTTCGAAGGTTTGGAGAAAAAGAAGGTAGAAGAAGTAAATGCCGGTGAGATATGTGCCCTGGTAGGGATTGAAGGCTTTGAAATCGGAGACACCATAGCGGATTACGAGAATCCAGAAGCCCTTCCGCCCATCGCTATAGACGAACCGACCATGAGTATGCTCTTCACCATTAATAATTCTCCTTTTTTTGGGAAAGACGGGAAATATGTCACTTCCCGCCACATCAAAGAAAGACTGGATAAAGAACTGGAAAAAAATCTGGCATTAAAAGTACAACCGGGTCCCAGCGCCGATTCTTTCGTTGTATTTGGAAGAGGCGTACTGCATTTAAGCGTATTGATTGAAACCATGCGACGCGAAGGCTATGAGCTCCAGGTAGGGCAACCGAAAGTCATTATCAAAGAAATTGACGGTAAAAAATGTGAACCCGTAGAGCAACTTACCATCGATATTCCGGAAGAATTTTCCGGGAAAGCCATCGAAATGGTAACCAAACGTAAAGGAAGCCTCAATAATATGGAAACGCGGGGAGACCGGGTTCATCTGGATTTTGACATCCCTTCCAGAGGAATTATCGGTTTACGCAGTAACCTGCTTACCGCTTCGGCCGGTGAAGCAGTCATCGCCCATCGGTTAAAAGGATTTGAACCTTATAAAGGTGATATCGAAATGCGTATCAACGGTTCGTTGATCGCCATGGAAACAGGGGATACTTTTGCCTATGCCATAAACAAACTTCAGGACAGAGGTAAATTTTTCATTGAGCCCGGAGAAACGGTCTACGCCGGACAAGTAATCGGCGAAAGTACACGTCCGGATGATATCGTCATCAATGTGTGTAAATCGAAAAAACTGACCAATATGCGCGCCAGCGGATCGGATGACAAAGTAAATATTGCACCCCCCGTTAAATTCAGCCTGGAAGAAGCGCTCGAATACATACAGGAGGACGAATACGTAGAAGTAACTCCTCACTCTATGCGCCTCCGGAAAATATATTTGGACGAAACAGAACGGAAACGGCACGAGAAATCCAAATCAAATGACTAATATAAAAGAGAGGGTTGTCTGAAAAGGTAAAGCGATCTATAGCAGACACCCCTCCTCTTTATTTCTTTCCTACATTTTTGCTTTTTGAGTTTTCCTTTTTATCTTTGTTACATGTATTTGGTGTTCATCTCCGTAATTCCCGGATATGAATGAAAAGGGAACCGGGTGTAAATCCCGGACAGTACCCGCTGCTGTAAGCTTCCTCAAGGAAAAGCAAACTTAGCCACTGTTGAACCGACGGGAAGGCGCTTCACTCCGGAAGCAAGTCAGAAGACCTGCCAAATATCGATTTGCAGCTTTCGGGACAAAAGCATCAGGTCATATCAAGCCTGCACTTGTTATTTCCTAAATTTTCCCCCGAAAAAAATGCCCGGAGAAAGGATAAACTGTAACTGAATCTATCACTTTCCCGGGCTTTTTAATAAAGAACCCTATTTTCCCTTCCCTATCTTCCCTCTTTCCGGCTCAAAGAATCCCGTCGTAATTCCCCTGTATCCGTCCTTTCTTTTTTGTATTTCTGGATTAAAGCATGAATTTGTTCCACCTCTGCTTCTGTCAACTGACCCGCTTTAAAAAACTCTATCACACAATCTTTATTAATCCATAATACGACAAACTTATTATTCACATTTCCTAACTTCCAGGCATGTTTTAAAGTATGATCGGGATCATTATATACATAAGCCTGAGTTCCTGCAATTTCTTTCCGAATCATAAAACGAAGCAATGAATTAGCCAGTAAAGGAGCATCCTTTAAGTTAACAATCCCGTAAGATTCTATGTTTTCATCCGTAAAAGGATGTTTTTTAAAATAATTTCTAAATTCCCGGTTCTGGCTCGGATGATCCGGATCTACGTAAAAAATAAGCAAATGCTTCTCCCCTAAATAAGGCAACTGCAAAGGTTTATTATAGGCATCATAAATCGTTATGGGACAAACCTTCTGCCCTAACTGTGCCTTAACGGGCAAAGCAAAGAGAAGCAAAAATACAATTATGACAAATATATGCCCCATAAAAAATGATTTGAAAAAAATAAACATTGGCATCATTATTGCCGTAAAATTCTGCAAGCAATTTGCAACTGAATGCAAAATATATAGCAAAATGCGTGCTAAAAACATTAAATCAGATAAAAAGTATTTTTATGCTATTACGAATCCTTTATATAAATCTATTTTTATTCTTCTTTTCGATGAATAATTACGGACAGTATAAGGATGTAATCCGGGATACGCTCATCATTCAAAAACAGGATAGCATAAAAAAAAATAACATCTTTCGCCGTATTTATAAATATTTTCAGGAAGCAAATAAACCCAAAGAAGAAAAAAAATTCGATTTTAGTATTATCGGAGGTCCTCATTTTGCCAGTGATACCAAATTAGGACTAGGATTGGTCGCCTCCGGCTTATATCGGGTAGACCATACCGATAAATCCCTATCTCCTTCCAATGTCTCTTTTTACGGGGACGTGACCACTACTGGTTATTATCTGCTAGGGGTAAACGGCAATACTCTTTTCCCCAAGGAAAAATACCGGTTGGATTTCGACCTCTATTTTTTCTCTTTTCCAAGTAAATATTGGGGGATAGGCTACAAAAACGGAAGCCAGGAAGCCCATTATACCACCTACGACCGGAAAGAAGTGCAATGGAAAATTAATTTCCTGACAAAAATTGCTCCCAACACTTTCGTCGGAATTACAGGATTATACCGACACGTAAACGGAAAACATTTTAAAGACATCGCCTTTTTAGAAGGAGAAAAAAGTAACATCTCTACTTTCGGAGGAGGAATTTTAATTTCTTACGACTCCAGGGATTTTATCCCAAACCCTTATACCGGCATTTATGCAAAAGTAGAACAGACTTTTTACCCTTCTTTTTTAGGGAATAAATATTCTTTCCGGAGGACAGATATCATATTAAGACATTATTCTCCCCTTTGGAAAGGGGCCATTCTGGCTTCCGATCTGGAAGGAATTTTAAACTACGGAGATACTCCCTGGAGTATGGTGGCCCAACTTGGAGGAGCTTATCAAATGAGAGGATATTATGAAGGTCAATACCGGGATGAAAATTTGATTCAAACCCAATTTGAGTTAAGGCAAAAAATATACAATCGTCATGGAATCGCTGTCTGGGTGGGGGCAGGAAATGTTTTTCCCAAATTCAGCCGGTTTAAATGGGACGAAACTCTACCCTCCTACGGCATAGGCTACCGATGGGAATTTAAAAAGAGAGTGAATATACGCCTGGATTACGGTTTTGGTAAAAAACAAAGTGCATTTTATTTCAATATAAACGAGGCCTTCTAAGAGGACCCTCAAGACGAAAAGGTATTTTTCCAATCGTCTCTTATAAAAAGTGGAATTAGAGTAAATAAACACATCTATGTATAATAAATTAAAAGAAAAATTACATCATTTCCTGAATACCCCACAGCAATTATTCTGGTTTTATATCGGCATGAATTTAATTCCTAGTATTTGTCTGACTTTTACAGAACCTTTCACTTTTATGGGAAAATTTTTATTGATTCTTTTCCCCTTAGGATTCTATTTTATACTGTTCTCTTCCATTAAAAATACAGGTCTCTTACAATTACTGCTGTTCCCCCTGTTATTTCTCCATGCCTTTCAACTGGTATTGTTTTATCTTTTCGGAGAAGCAGTCATCGCCGTAGATATGTTTCTGAATATTGCAACTACGAATGTAAGCGAAGCCTCTGAACTACTGGATAACATATGGCCAGCCGTCGTCCTAGTCTGTATTCTCTATATTCCCACCACCATTATTGCAGCAATCGCCTGCAAACACAAAGTACATACATCCCGAACTTTCCGGAGAAAAATGATTTTTGCCGGTATTCTACTCCTCTTGCTTACTTATGGACTAACTTTCTATGCTCAAAATAAAAATACAGGCAAATTTACTTTTAAAGAAGACCTTTATCCCACGAATATATTTTATAATCTGGGATTTGCATTCAATAAATGGCATAAAAGTGAAAACTATCCCGAAACGTCAAAAGATTTTACTTTCGACGCACAAAAAGATATTCATCCGGGAAAAAGAGAAATTTATATTCTGGTAGTGGGGGAAGCCAGCCGGGCAGAAAACTGGAGCCTTAACGGTTATGGACGAATGACAACGCCTAAATTACAAAGTACCCAAGGTCTTATTTACTACCCGGATGCCATTACCCAATCGAATACGACTCACAAAAGCGTACCCCTTATCCTTTCTGCAGCTTCTGCCGAAAATTATGGAATTATCTACTCCCAAAAAAGTATACTGCAAGCGTTTAAGGAAGCCGGATTTACAACTTTATTTTTATCCAATCAGACGCCCAATCGCTCCTTTACGGATTTCTACGCCGCTCAAGCCAACATTCACCATAATCTCCGCACAGCAGACCATAGCGGATTGATCACAGCCAATAATTACGACGAAACACTCTTACCCCTGGTCCGGCAATATATAGATTCTTTACCGGGGGATTTGTTCTTCGTACTTCATACTTACGGTTCTCATTTTAATTATAAAGAACGCTATCCCAAAAGCTTCTCCCATTATACTCCGGATAATGCCACAGATGTAAAAGTCCAGAATAAATCCCAGCTGATAAATGCCTATGATAACAGTATTCTTTATACCGATATGTTTCTGAATAAATTAATCCAAACTTTAGCGGAACAAGATGCCTGTACGGCTTTATTTTATACTTCCGATCACGGAGAAGATTTATTGGATGACGACCGCAATCGCTTTTTACATTCTTCTCCTAATCCCACATTTTACCAACTCCATATCCCTATTTTCTTATGGCTTTCTGGTAATTACCAAACCGCTTATCCTCAGAAAACGGAAGCTGCTATCGAAAATCGCCTGAAACCGATAGCGACAAATTCAGCTTTCCACACCGTTCTGGATATGGCCGCTATCCGGACGAAATACTTACAGCCGGCTCTTTCTCTCGTAAATCCACAATTTGAGATTGCTCCCCGGATGTACCTTAACGACCACGACAAACCCATTCTTTTTTATAAAGCCGGTCTTAAAGAAGAGGATATGGAAATGATTAAAAAACGGAATTTATATATTTTTCAACAAGAGTAAAAAAATACGGGAAACCCACTTTTTCAGATCCGAAAGGATTATTTTCCGACGAGAACAAAAGAACGCTCCGCTGACTAACGAACTTTTCTTTCGTACATCACCGAAGCGTCAGATCGATATTCTCCAACACAAACTGCTATTCCCTCTGCAAAGGAATTTTCAGCCATCTGCATTCATTTCCGGTAACCAACCGGATTATTTAACAGAGGATACTGACTGTCTTTCAACTTCAACGATTTTCTCAATTCATTTTGGTCCATTGTCATGCGAGGAACGGTAGCCAATCCCATACCTGCACAAAAAAGAGCAATATTTTCAGAAACAATTCCGGCATCCAGCGCCCCTGTCAACATTTGATGCTGGGCATCCCCGCTGAATTTTGCAACATCCGAAACAAGAACCAAACAAAGAGGAGCTTCTTTCACCCAATCCTGGCCTGCCGCCACAGCCGGTCTTAAATCTTTAGCGACCACTAACCGAAGCTGATGCTGATCGGCTTCATAAACATAAGCTCCTTCGGCCATACAAACATAAACATCTACGTCTTGACGATTCATGGCCGAGGGAGCCGTCCGCTTACCCGATTCCGGACGGTTAATTCCATTGGCAGCCCACAATAAATCCGATAAAGCCTGTAAATCCAATTTTTTTTCTGAAAATTCCCGGTCCGACTGCCTCTGCTCAAAAGCTTTCATTACAGACACCCCCCCGTTTTTATCAGGAGCCTTCAATTTTATGGTTTCCGGCGTTTGAGCATAACCGCTCACGGAACACATACATCCTAAAAGAATACATAATCTCAAATGTTTCATAATCTTCTATTTTCAAATTTTACACCTATAAAATTACAAAAATTTTACTTCCCTTTTATCCTCTTTGTAAATCGGATTTTAAAAATAGGGGAAAATTATATAAAGAACCGTATTTGTCGAAAACCAAAACACATCTTTTTTATACAAAATGTTTAAAATAAAACACCGTCTTTTCTATCTGAAAAATCTTCGTATTTCCTTTTCAACCCTCATGCTATTCATTAATTTTGTTTCCAGATAAATGAGTATAATAGCAGAGAAAAAATGAAAGTAGCAATAGTCGGTGTAAGCGGAGCTGTAGGACAAGAATTCTTACGAGTACTTGAGGAACGTAATTTTCCTTTAGATGAATTAATTCTATTTGGCTCTTCCCGAAGTGCCGGAAAAAAATATCTTTTTCGGGAAAGGGAGATAGAAGTAAAACTTTTACAACACAATGATGATTTTAAAGGAGTAGATATCGCCTTCACTTCTGCAGGAGGGGGAACGGCCGAGGAATATGCCGATACAATTACCCGTTATGGGACCCTTATGATTGATAACTCCAGCGCATTCCGTATGAAGGAAAATATTCCTTTGGTAGTTCCCGAAGTCAATGCCAAAGACGCAGAAAATCATCCGCTCAATATTATTGCTAATCCCAACTGCACGACCATTCAAATGGTAGTCGCCCTAAATGCTCTGGAACAAATCAGCCATATTCGTCGGGCATACGTTTCTACATATCAGGCTGCGAGCGGAGCGGGATCTGCTGCCATGGACGAACTATACAATCAATACAGGCAGACTTTAGCGAAAGAAAAAGTAAGTGTCGAAAAGTTTCCTTATCAATTGGCATTCAATCTTATTCCTCAAGTAGACGTATTTACAGAAAACGGTTACACCAAGGAGGAAATGAAAATGTATAACGAAACCCGAAAAATTATGCATTCAGATATCCAAGTAAGTGCCACTTGTGTACGGGTACCTGCTTTAAGAGCCCATTCCGAAAGCATTTGGATAGAAACAGAACGGCCCATATCTGTAGAGGAAGCCCGCGCAGCTTTTTCAAAAGCAAAAGGAATTGTCCTGCAAGATAACCCTGCACAAAAAGAATATCCGATGCCTCTCTTTGTTTCACAAAAAGACCCGGTTTATGTAGGCCGCATCCGGAAAGATCTGACAAATGAAAATGGACTGACATTCTGGGTGGTAGGAGATCAGATCAAAAAAGGAGCAGCTTTAAACGCTGTACAAATCGCAGAATATCTTCTGACAAAACGCTAGTAAAAATCTACACTAAACTAGAACGACCGAAAATCCTTTTTTACCGGATTTTCGGTCGTTCCAGCAAATGAAATCTCTATAAACGATACTGAAGTTCTGCCAAAGCGACTTTTCGTAACACAGGGATTTCTCGATTTCCGGAACAAATATAAGAAACATAAGAGGGATCAATTTTACACTCTGAAATCTTTACTTCCCTTTTTTCCATCCCTTGTCCTAACAATACAATGGCTTGTTCAAATTTTACCCTAAAAGCTGATAAGGAAGCTGATAAGCCCTCTCCCGTATATTTTAAAAAACTTTCTTTCACGCTCCATAACCGATAAAAAAGTTCCACCTGCTTTTCCTCCTCCCAGATATCCTCCAACTGCCGAATTTCTTCCGCATGAAAAAAACGACGGGCCACAGCTAATCGGAGTTTCCCTTTTTTTTCAATATCCACTCCTACAGGAGTGTCGGAAAAAGCACATAAAACATATTCTCCAGAATGTGATACATTGAAAAAGATATCTTTTCTCTCCTTTATATACGGTTTTCCATGAGCCCCCCGAATAAAAGTATAAGCTCCCGCATCTATTCCCCAATAAATCTTTAAGCCGTAATTTCTCAAAGCCTCTCCCCACAACCGAGCTGTACGGGATTTCAGATTTCGAATCGAACGAACTTCCTGAAAAGCATTCTCCCCTACCAAAGAAGCAAAATCGACTTCCTTGCATACCTCCTCCCCTCCTTCAGAGAGATTTATATATAAAACAACTAACATTCTATTTTAATTCCAAAACCATTAGAAAACTTTTCAAACCTACGGTATACAAAATAACGAAGGAAATTATATCTTTGCAATAAAAGCAGGGAAAATATAAAAAGAGAAAATTAAGCCGATCTTCAGCCAGACGAGAGACAGCTGTTTAAACAATTAACACTTGAAAACATCTGATTTTAAGAATTTAACGTTTCATTTAAAAAAAACGTTTGAAATATTGGAAGTTTATATGAATTTCTTTACTTTTACCCGCTGTAAGTGAGATGTAATAAATACAAATTAAATTGATATCATGGAAGTAAAAAAGGCACCAAAAGCAGATCTTGAAGGCAAGAAAACGCTCTTTTTCGAGATCGGACTTGTGCTTGCTTTGGGAATCTTATTGTATGCTTTTACCTGGAAAACTGAAACAGCACAGACAAAGGAAATGGATACAAATACTCAAATGCAGGCAGAAGAAGAAGTTATCCCTATTACACAACAGAACACTCCTCCCCCTCCTCCTCCTCCTCCAGCTCCGAAATTGACGGACCTGATTGATATTGTAGAAAATGACCAGGATATCGATGATGAACTCGAAATTACTGATGCTGAGGACCAAACAGAGAATACAGTTGTTGACGTTACAGCATTCGAAGGTTACGGAGAAGAAGATACCGGTGAGCAGGAAATTTTCCAGGTGGTAGAAGAAATGCCCGCCTTTACAGCAGAAGGGGGAAATGTCAATAAATGGATCAGTAAGAATATAAAATATCCGATACTGGCTCAAGAAAATGGTATTCAGGGAAAAGTTTATCTTCAGTTTGTGATTGAAAAAGACGGAAGTATCACGGACGTAAGAGTAGCGAGAGGAGTAGATGCATCTTTGGATAAAGAAGCCATCCGCGTTATTCAGAGTATGCCGAAGTGGAAACCGGGAAAACAGAGAGGTAAACCAGTAAGAGTTTCTTATACGTTGCCGATCAATTTCCAACTGAACTAACAGAAATAACCAATAGCAAAAGGGGGCTGTCATTTATGTCAGCCCCTTCTTGTCTCTATAAACTTTATCCCTTTTTATACGTTTATAAAACCGGATATATCATTAAAATTTATCGCAATACATCAAATTTATATGGGTGAATTCTATTATACAAAAAAAGAAGCAGAAAAAGCCATTTTAGTGGGAGTAGCTTTACAGGAAGAAGGGATAAATTATGAAAGAATGTGTGAATATTTGGACGAACTGGCATTTTTAGCAGAAACAGCAGGAGCAGAAACCATTAAAGTATTCACTCAAAATCTGGATAAACCCGTTAACAGCACGTTTATCGGCAAAGGGAAACTAGAAGAAATCCGCCAATATATTGAAGAAAACGAAACCGACTTGGTTATTTTTGACGATGAATTAAGTCCCACTCAACTTCGTAATATTGAAAACGAACTAAAAGGAGTAAAAGTCCTCGACCGCACCAATCTTATTCTCGATATCTTTGCAAACCGAGCCCGCACAGCCCATGCCAAAACACAGGTGGAACTGGCACAATACCAATATTTATTACCCCGTCTTGCTGGCATGTGGACTCACTTGGAAAGACAAAAAGGAGGGATCGGCCTAAGAGGTCCCGGAGAAACAGAAATAGAAACGGACCGACGCGTTATCCGGGATAAAATTACCCGCCTCAAAGAACAATTAACAAGGGTCGATAAACAAATGTCTACACAGCGTAAAAACAGGGGAAAACTTGTAAGAGTAGCTCTCGTAGGCTATACAAATGTCGGGAAATCCACCCTGATGAATTTGCTCAGTAAATCCGAAGTATTCGCCGAGAATAAACTATTTGCAACCCTCGATACAACCGTCCGGAAAATCACAATCAAAAATGTGCCTCTGCTTTTAGCAGATACAGTAGGATTTATCCGGAAATTACCCACACATCTGATCGAATCGTTCAAATCTACTTTAGACGAAGTAAGGGAAGCCGACGTAATTTTACATGTGGTAGATATTTCACATCCACAATTCGAAGATCAGCTAAAGGTAGTCAATGAAACATTAGCTGAACTGATAAAAGAACCGAAACCCACGATCATCGTATTTAATAAAATCGATGCTTTTACTTATACACCTAAGGACGAAGACGATCTCACCCCCACAGAACGCTGTAATTACAGTCTGGAAGATTTAAAACAAATGTGGATGTCTAAACAAGGTTGCGAAACCGTATACATATCTGCTGCCAAAAAAGAAAATATCGAAGAACTGAAAGAAAAACTATATGCCATCGTAAAAGAAATCCATTCTGCCCGCTTTCCATACAACGATTTTCTTTACAATACGGAAGATGAACTGCCGGAGGAAATAAACTAATTTTCTTCCGGTTTACACCTTGCCTTTACTGGAAACCGAAAGCAATGAAATTTATTATTCTTTATGCCTTTTATTGATCATCCAATAAAAAACCGAAATCGAAGATACGAAAAACAGGACGCTTTTCTCCGGAATAACGCTTGATATAAGGCAACATCAATATCATTTGAAAAGTACAAAAGAGCGGAATAACTTTTTCAGAAGGGATCATTATATTCTTGCGTTCACAATACTTTTGTAAAGCGTAAATAAAAATTTTATACTCGTATTTCTCTTCGTAAGAGTTCGCCAGATATTTATCTAAAGGAACAATTACATGCCAGCATTTTAATAACTCTTCTGGAACTTCATTCCAATATACATCGGGATTTTCATCTATAAACTGAAAACTGATCCGTAAAATATCTTCTTCGGTCATGACTTTGTCTTTTCGATTATCCAACCGTTCAGCTAAAGTCATATAAAAGGCGTGGACTTAACTTATTATCCAAGGAGGTTCTAGCATTACCTGGAAACTTAATAAGCAAGCCCACGCCATATTATTATTCCTATACAGCGCAGGCGTTGCACACTTCGTCTCTGTTTCCGTTAGTAACTGCTAGATTCCCTTGGAAAAGACTCTATGCGAACGTAAATTTATACATTTTCTTCACAAATCGGAACAAATGTAAAGAAAAAATATATACATCCCAAGAATTTATTTTACTATTATCAGATAATAATTCTTTTTTCCGCTTTGCGCTAAAATATATTTTTGGTCGATCAGGCAATTTTCATTAACAATCGTATCTTCTCCTACTTTTTCTTTATTAATGCTAATAGAATTCGCTTTCAGTGCTCGTCGGGCCTCTCCCTTAGAACTCATAATGCCCGTTTTCTCTGCCAAAAAATCTATAATCGGCATGCCTGCTGCCAATTCCTCTGCTTTCAATTCAAATTGAGGGACACCTTCAAATACAGATAAAAAAGTCGATTCATCGATTTTTCTCAATGTTTCCGAAGTAGCATTTCCGAACAATATTTGAGAAGCTTCCAAAGCTAAATGATAGGCTTCTTCCCCATGAATCAGACAAGTAATTTCTTTCGCCAATATTTTCTGAAGTTTACGAAGATGCGGCACTTGCCGATGTTCCTCGATCAAAACATCAATCTCAGCAGGAGGCAAAAGCGTAAATATCTTGATATATTTTTCAGCGTCTTCATCTGCAGTATTCAACCAAAATTGATAAAACTGATAAGGAGAAGTCCGGGACGGATCCAACCACATATTACCGGATTCAGTTTTCCCAAATTTTTTACCATCGCTTTTTGTCATCAATGGCCAGGTTAGACCATAAGCTTCCAACCCTTCTTTTCGCCGGATCAATTCTCCTCCTGTAGTGATATTACCCCACTGGTCAGAACCGCCCATCTGTAACAGACAGTTGTAATTTTTACGCAAATATAAAAAATCATATCCCTGCACCAATTGATAAGTAAATTCTGTAAAAGACATCCCCTGAGCAGACTCACTACTCAGTCTTTTCTTGACAGAATCTTTGGCCATCATATAATTAACCGTAATATGTTTTCCAACCTCCCGGATAAAATCTAAAAAAGAAAAATCTTTCATCCAGTCGTAATTGTTCAACATAATGGCAGCATTAGAAGCTGAAGAATTAAAATCGATAAAACGCGAAAGTTGGGCTTTAATAGCCGTCATATTGCGATGAATCGTCTCTTCGTCCAACAAATTACGTTCCTGGGATTTCCCACTCGGATCCCCGATCATTCCCGTAGCTCCTCCAATAATAAAAATAGGTTTATGACCAGCCATTTGAAAATGCTTCATCATCATCACAGACACCAAATGCCCGATATGTAAGGAATCCGCTGTCGGATCAATACCTACATATGCCGTTGTTTCTCCTTTGGCTAACTGCTCTTCCGTACCGGGCATGATATCGTGAATCATACCCCTCCACTTTAATTCATCTACAAAATTCATCGTTATTTATTTTCTAGTTTATTTTATTCTCTTTATAAATCCGATATGCACCTCCTGGGTGCTCCTGTCAATAATACAACCTCCCCGTTGTTCTCCAGAATATTGCTTCCATTTTCTCTCAGAACTTGATCATATTATACATTCGCTGTGCAAAGGTAAGAAAAGCATTGTACAAAAGACTTTTCTCTTTCACTTCCTCATTTATAAAATGAAACTTCCCGTCTAAGGCTTCTATAATGAACAAAGCGATACAGAGAAAAACAAAATATTTAGCTATTCCTAATACTGTACCCAATAGCTTATTCACCATCCCTAAAGAAATAATATCGATAAGTTTCGTCAACATCTTTCCCAACAGAGAAATCGCAACAACCACAATCAGAAAAGTAACTCCTAAAGCAACATAAGAAAGAGATTCAGAAGAGAGATTCAAAAAATCCCGCAGAAAGTCCTCCGTATACCCTGAAAATTTGATAGCTATATACACACCCAAAAGAAGTCCCAACAAAGTGGCAACTTCAATGATCAACCCCCGGGAAAAACCCCTATAAGCTCCGTATAACAAAGGCAATAATAATATAATATCTATGTAATTCACCTTAACCTCTTTATTTCAAAAAACCAAAGATAAAGTGATTTATTTAAAGATAAAGAATTTTGTAAAAAAAACTTTCCTCCAATTTTTTATCCCCCCATGGGGACGGACCTTTTTGGAGGTTCTAAATATTGAAAAAACCGCTCTTTAATCTCAGGATTTATAGAAGATAATACCTCTTCAATTTAAAAACATTCAATTGTTTGATTATCAATAATATAAAATAACATTATCCCTTATTTACTTATATTCTCCCCTGAAGGCCTCTCCCAACAAGAACAAACTCCAAGTATTACTTTTTTCAACAATAAAGAATTTACCCCACAGGGACGGACCTTTTTGGGGGGTTTTAAATATTAAAAACCACTCTCTTTGATCTCATTATTTATAGAGAATTATAATCCTCCACCTCAAAAACATGTATCAAACTGATTATCAAAACACAAAAACCAAATATTATTTATTTACTTGCATTGCCCCAGAGGGACGGACCTTTTGTGTTATTTTTTCCAATAGCGAACGTTATACCTACTTATTCCTGTCACTTCAGATAATTGACGTATACTAGCATGAGTTTTTTGTCGCAACTCCTGAATTAACAGGATACGATCTTCTTGGGATAATTCCATGATTCCTTTGTTACCTAATTTTTGGTTACAAATATCTTTAATTTCCTGATTATTCCATTTTTTCAATTGATCAATATCCATATATTGTCCCTCATCCACTATAGAAATGTAGTTTTCAAAATCCTTTTCTTTCTTAAAAAATGTATTCAAGAATTCAGTATAAATAAAAGAAGAGTAAGAAGAAAAATAATTACAATAACTACTCCAGGTATACAAAGAAGCTTTAGTACATATTCCGGCTTTTACCGGATTTTGTAAAATATAACGAAAACATTGTAGCAAATAAATTTCATCTTCAATAACCTCGCTTTTAAAACGATCCTGAAATAAATAACCACATCGCTTATACTTATGATTAAACCACATAGCATATCTGGTTGCAATACGATGCACCCCTCGGCTAAGTTCTTCGCTTTCCACAATAAGATGTATATGATTTGTCATAAGGCAATAACAATAGATTCTAAATTTTTCCGAAGCTTGTTGTTTCAATAAATGTAAAAAAAATTGCCAATCATCGTTTTCGCAAAAAATCATCATTCGATTTATACCACGCAATATAACATGGTATACATGGGTAACCGATCGTTGACGAGCATGTCTTGGCATAGGAATGAAATATAAAGACACCTTATCAAATTTACGAAAAAAATAGATATTTTCCAAATAACCAAAAAGGTCCGTCCCCATGGAGGGAAAAAGGAGGAGAGAACACTTTTTTCGGTTTACAATTTTCAATTCCCTATTATTTTCGTATTTTCGCAAATTGGTAAAATGGGTATTATAGCTTTTAAGCTATTGAATAAACTGTTTTTTAAGTAATATTATTCATTCAAAGCGATTCAATTGTCTTTATAAGGAAATTTATAAAACGACAAAACGAATCAAAATTTAAATTCAGTCTAATGTATAGAACACACACATGCGGACAACTGAGAGTTGAAAATGTAAATGAAAGCGTTTGTTTAAGCGGATGGGTACAAAAAATCCGTAATCTCGGTGCTATGACGTTTATCGACCTCCGCGACAGATATGGAATTACTCAGCTAGTAATAGAAGAGTCTGCTTCAGAAGAAATAAAAAGACAAGTAGATAAACTGGGACGGGAGTTTGTTATTCAAGTAAAGGGTAAGGTGGTTGAAAGAGCCAGTAAAAACAGTAAAATACCTACAGGAGAAATTGAAATTCTTATTACAGATTTAACAATCCTCAGTCGTTCGGATATTCCTCCCTTTACAATCGAAGATAACACAGATGGTGGAGACGAAATCCGGATGAAATACCGTTATTTGGATTTACGCCGGAATATGGTGAGGAAGAATTTGGAATTACGTCACCGCATGGCTCATCTGGTACGTAATTATCTAGACGGGCAACATTTTATGGAAGTTGAAACGCCGGTATTAATTAAAAGTACACCTGAAGGAGCCCGCGACTTTGTGGTACCTTCCCGTATGAATCAAGGGCAATTTTATGCTCTTCCTCAGAGTCCTCAGACATTTAAGCAATTGCTTATGGTCGCTGGTTTCGACCGTTATTATCAAATTGTAAAATGTTTCCGGGATGAAGACCTACGTGCCGACCGACAGCCGGAATTTACCCAAATCGATTGCGAAATGTCGTTTGTAGAACGAAAAGATGTATTGGAAATTTTTGAAGAGATGATTCGTCATCTCTTCAAAGAAATCAAAGGAATAGATATTCCGGAACTCCCTCGTATGAGTTGGAACGACGCCATGGAATATTATGGCTGTGATAAACCGGACATCCGTTTTGGCATGCAATTTGTCAATTTGAGCGACATAGCAAAGAATAAAGATTTTGCCGTTTTCAATTCAGCAGAATACATCGGTGCTATCTGCGCTTCGGGATGTGCCTCTTATACCCGCAAACAGCTGGATGAATTAACAGAATTTGTAAAACGTCCCCAGATCGGAGCCAAAGGACTGGTATATGTCAAATACAATGAAGACGGAACACTAAAATCCTCTGTTGACAAGTTCTATAACGAAACAGATTTAAAACAATGGATCTCTGCTTGTAAAGCTGAACCAGGAGATTTGCTTCTGCTCCTTTGTGGTCCTAAAAACAAGACACTTCCCCAACTGTGTGAATTACGTCTGGAAATGGGAGAACGTCTTGGACTGCGGGATAAAAATGTATATAAACCGTTATGGGTAGTCGATTTTCCCTTATTGGAATGGGATGAAGAAACTCAACGTTTTTATGCTATGCATCACCCCTTCACTTCTCCTAATCTGGAAGATGTGGATATGATGGAAACCAATCCCGGTGCAGTTCGGGCTAATGCATACGATATGGTCATTAACGGTGTCGAAGTCGGCGGAGGTTCTATCCGAATTCACGATACCACCTTACAACAACGTATGTTTCATTGTTTAGGGTTCACGCCGGAACAAGCCAAAAAACAATTCGGCTTCCTATTGAACGCTTTCAAATACGGAGCACCTCCTCACGGAGGCATTGCTTTTGGTTTTGACCGACTGGTTTCTATGTTTGCTGGTCTCGACAGTATCCGGGATACGATTGCTTTTCCGAAAAACAATTCAGGTCGCGACGTGATGATCGATTCTCCATCAGAAATCAGCGAAGAGCAATTTAAAGAATTGGGAATCAAACTAAACTTATAATTAAAAATGACGATTTCGTGAGTTTACGAAATCGTCATCTAAAACTTATAAAAGTGTTTAAAGACGTAATCGGACATAGCAATATTAAGCGGCAACTGATCACTACCCTTCAATCGGGACGTATCAGTCACGCCCAGCTTTTTGCCGGAAATACCGGTTACGGCTCTTTAGCTCTGGCCTTGGCTTTTGCACAATATGTCTTTTGCACGGGTAACAAAAAAGAAGATGCTTGCGGAGAATGTCCTTCCTGCAGGCAAATGCAGAAACTCATTCATCCGGATCTTCACTTTGTTTTTCCCGTTGTACGCAAAACCAAAACACCCGTCAGCGACGAATATATCAGCGAATGGCGTAGTCTTTTATCCAAAACGGCTTACTTCCATCTCGAGGATTGGTATGCAGAAATGGGTATAGAAGACAATGCACAGGCAGCTATTTATACAGAAGAAAGTGGTAATATCCTCCGAAAGCTCCATTTAAAATCTTTCCAATCGGATTATAAAATCATGATCATCTGGTTGCCAGAAAAAATGAATTTGGAATGTTCCAATAAGCTTCTGAAAATCATTGAAGAACCTTATGATAAAACCCTCTTCCTCTTGGTTTCAGAACATCCGGAACAAATTATTAACACCATACAATCCCGCACGCAACGGATCAACATTCCACCTTTGACAAAAGCAGAAATTAAACAGCAATTGATCCAAGATAAAGGTATACACGCAGAAAAAGCAGAAGAATATGCACATATCGCTGCCGGAAACTGGCACAGTGCCCTTTGTTTATTAAACGAATCAGAAGAGCAAATCTACAATCAGGAAAAATTTATTCAACTGATGCGTCTGTGTTGGGAACGGAAAATGTTACCTGTAAATACTTGGGTAAATGAAATGCACAGTTTAGGAAGAGAACGTCAAAAAAGCTTTTTAATACATAGCTTACGAATGCTACGAGAAAATTTCGTAAAAAATTTCAGAATAGACGAATTAAATTATATGACAGAAAGAGAGTGCAATTTTTCCGTAAAATTTGCACCCTATATTCACGAAGGCAATATCATTCCTTTAACGGAAGAATTTGAGAAGGCTTATCACGACATCAGCCGCAACGGAAACGGAAAAATCATCTTCACCGATTTATGTATCAAGGTGATGCAAAATATACGACCATAAGAAGAAAAAAGATAAAAGAAAAATATATGAATAAAAATGATATAACCCCCAATTCACAAGAGAAGAAAGCAGAAAATTCTTCTTCTACTGAAGGGAAGCAGGATAAAGAGAATATTATTATAGAAGAAAAAGCTGAAATCGTCGAAATAAAAGAAACAATTACTTCAGTAAACGATGTCGATTCAGCGGAACAGCCAGGAGAAGACGATGAACCGGAAATGCCTCAGGTAAAATGGGAAAAACAAGAAGATAAACCAGAAGAAGAACCGGAAAAACAAATCCGGAAACAATATAAACCTTCAATACCGATAATCGACCATCGGTTGCTAGCCGGGAAATTAGCTGTATACGACTGGTTAAGTGATGTCCCCAATAATAATTGTGCTCCTGAAATTGTAGAAGTACGTTTTAAAAACACCCGTAAAGGATTTTACAGCAATCCGGCTAAACTGGATCTCAAAGAAGGAGATATTGTGGCTGTTGAAGCCGCTTTGGGGCATGATATCGGCATTGTTTCTTTATCTGGAGAACTTGTTAAGGAACAAATGCGTATGAAGAAAACGGATTTAAACCGAAATCCGTTAAAAAAAGTATATCGTAAAGCGAAACCCCACGATATTGAAAAATGGCAACAAGCTATTGCTTTAGAATACGAAACGATGATACAATCCCGTAAAATAGCTGCGGATTTAAATTTAAACATGAAAATCGGAGACGTTGAATATCAAGGAGATAAAACCAAAGCTATTTTTTATTACATTGCAGAAGACCGAGTAGATTTCAGAACTTTGATCAAAGTACTGGCAGAAACCTTCCGGATCCGGATTGAAATGAAGCAAATCGGAGCCCGCCAAGAAGCAGGGCGGATTGGTGGCATAGGACCTTGTGGACTGAAATTATGTTGTTCTACTTTTATTACAAATTTTGTTTCTGTATCTACATCGGCTGCCCGTTATCAGGACATTTCCCTGAATCCTCAAAAATTAGCCGGTCAATGCGGGAAATTGAAATGTTGTTTAAATTACGAAGTAGATGCCTATATCGACGCTCAGAAAAATTTTCCTTCTGCCAATGTAGCACTAAATACCGGTGAAGGGATGTTATATCATCAGAAAACTGATATTTTCGGAGGGGTAATGTATTATTCCTTTGATAAAGAAGGCAAAGGAAGTCTGATTAAGCTTCCGGTAAAAAGAATCAAAGAAATTATCACTTTAAACCGAAAAGGAATCATTCCGCCCAAAGCCAATAATATAACCGAAGAAGAACCAGAAAATATTAAATATACTGATGGAGTAGGAGAAGAAAGCTTGAATCGTTTTGATGAGAAAAAGCAGAAAAAACGTCGCTCTAAAAACAAAAACAACAATAACCGGAACAATAATAATCCGACCAACCGAAATAAAAACAACAATAAACCCGGAGGAAATAATACCCCTTCGAATAATGCGAAGCCCGTAGCCAAAGCAGGGGACAAAACTTCACAGGCCGGTCCTAAACCGGAACAATAAAATCGGAATAAAAACGGAAAACTTATGAACAATTATCGCCCGTACTCAGGAATAACACCGGCTGTAAAAATTTTGATTATTATCAATGTCATCATGTATCTATTAACCTTGATGTTTGATAAACGCACCGGTACTAACTTATCGAATACTCTCGGTTTACATTTGCCTCAGTCTGAATACTGGGCACCCTATCAGTACATTACCCATATGTTCATGCATGGTAGTTTCACCCATCTTTTTTTCAACATGTTTGCTCTATTCATGTTCGGAAGGGTATTAGAGTCGGTATGGGGGACCAATCGTTTTTTAGTCTATTATTTTGTAACCGGCTTAGGAGCTGCTGTACTCAACAGTGCCGTAGGGTGGTGGGGATATCACAAAATGTATGAACAATTTTTGGCTTTTCAGAATACACCGGAGCCAGGGCTGTTGGCAGAATTTATCCGCGCTCATATTTCCCATCCGGCTCCCTGGGTATGGGAACTTATCGATAACTGGACAAACAACCCGACTTCTATTCAATATACACAGGCGGGAGAAGAACTTTTCAGGAGAGTAATTACAGAAACCGTAAATATTCCTACCATCGGAGCTTCTGGAGCAATTTTCGGAATATTGCTTGCTTTTGGAATGCTCTTTCCTAATACAGAACTTTTTTTAATGTTTATTCCTATTCCCATAAAAGCCAAGTATTTCGTCATCGGTTACGGAGTTATTGAATTCTTTATGGGTATCCAAAATAGCGTAGGTGACAATGTAGCTCACTTCGCTCATTTAGGAGGAATGCTTTTCGGATTTATTTTATTGAAATTCTGGAGCAGAAACCGCCGGAAATTTTATTGACGACAGTAAACTTAAATTTAACATTCAGCGACAAACAAATATAAAAACATTTAGATTTCCGACGTTTTACTGGAACATTCTATTCTGTTGTCGAAAAACGATTTAACCTGTCCGATTTGTATACATTCAGTCGGATCATTTTAAAACGAATATGTATTCTCAATACAAACAACCTTCCGCTACTATAGGCGACCGTTTAAAAAATTCCTTTATCAAAGGTAATGCCCTTACCCGGCTTATCTATATCAATATAGGAATCTTCTTACTGGTCAAAATAATCAACGTCCTTGTCATTTTTTCCGGACAAAAAGCCGGAGTTGGTAATTTTTTATTGGAAAATTTAGGGATTCCAGCTTATTTTGATTCCCTACTTACTCATCCTTGGACAGTATTTACTTACATGTTCACGCAATTTGATTTTTTCCATTTATTGTTCAACATGTTATGGCTGTATTGGTTCGGAAGTTTTTTCCTGAATCATTTTACTCAGAAAGAACTCACAGGCGTTTATCTTTTAGGAGGCTTATGCGGTGCATTTACGTACGTACTGGCTTATAATGTCCTTCCGGCTTTTGAGCTCTCCCGCTATTATTCCTGGGCTATCGGAGCCTCGGCCTCTGTAATGGCAGTTGTTTTTGCAGTTTGTCTTTACCTGCCTCAACAACGTATTTATATCTTTCTAATCGGTCCCGTAAAACTCATTTACTTGGCCCTCTTTACAGCAGCAATTGATATTCTGAGTATTCCCAGTTCTAATGCAGGAGGACATATCGCCCATCTGGGAGGAGCTTTTTTCGGTTATCTATTCGTTTTAAGTGTAAAGCACAACCGGAATATTGCCGGTGCGACGACCACATTTTTTGAAAAAATAGGTAAATTATTCATTGGCAGAAAAAAAATGCATGTCAGACACAAAAAAAATGTAACAGAAATGAACGACCGGGAATACAATGCCTACAAAAAACAAAAAGATGACAGAATCAACAAAATCCTGGACAAAATTTCCCGGTCCGGTTATGAAAGTCTGACGAAAGAAGAAAAAGAAATCCTTTTCCGATCTGGAAAATAAATACAGATTATACGAAAAAGTATGTTCAAATTAGTGGATAAACTTATAGGAATAATCACGCTGGTAGCTATGCTCGGATTAGCAGGAAGTTATACAGCACGCTATATCGATCCCAATACCTTTATCTTTCCTTCTTTACTGGGTTTAGCCTATCCTTACCTTCTTATTGCAAATATAATCCTCCTGCTCTATTGGATTGCCCGCTGGAAAAAAATGGCTTTTATAGAACTTCTTGTATTAGCAATAGGAATTCCTGTTTTCCGAACCTATTACGGTACTCATAAAGAAAAAAATGTCACGGAATCCTATGATTTACAAATACTATCCTACAATGTTCGTTATTTTGACAGATACGGCTGGAGTAAGCACAAAAATACATCAGAAAAACTGCTGGACTATCTGAATCACTTCCCGGGAGACATTATTTGCCTGCAAGAATTTCCAGAGAAGAGTGCCTCCATTAACCCGCAAGCTATTATTCGGGAATTATCATCCTACCCCTATCATCGAATAAAAAAAAACATGGCTATTTTTTCCCGTTCTCCCATTATTACCTGTAAAGAAATCACCTTTGACAAAAAATACACCAGCTCCTGCCTATATTGCGACATCGTAAAATCAGGAGACACGGTCCGGATTTATAACATTCATTTAGAATCTTATAAGCTAGGGCAAAAAGAACGTAAATTTGTAAAAGACATTTCAGAAGGGGTCGGAAACGATCTTTCCGAAGGCGTTAAAAATCTAACGTCGCGGATTACAGAAGCGAATAAAAGCCGGGCGAAACAAGCCCGGCAAATTAAAACAGTCCTGCAGCATTCCCCTTATCCGTTTATAGTCTGCGGGGATTTTAACGACACACCTCTTTCTTATACTTACCAAACGATAGAAAAAGGCTTACAGGACAGCTTTATCGAAAAAGGAAGAGGTTTAGGGAATACTTATATTGGGGAATTTCCTTCTTTCCGGATCGATTACATTTTACATTCCCCTCACTATCAAACAATAAGCTATTTCAGAGAAACGGTTACTCTGTCAGATCATTATCCGATACAAAGCAAATTGAAAAAAAGAAATAGAAAGAATTGAAAAATAGACAAAGGAAAGACAGGAAATGGAAATTTAAAAATTTGATTTTTCCAGTAAAAGGTCTATATTTGCAATCGTAAATTATTATTGGGGGATTAGCTCAGTTGGCTAGAGCGCCTGCTTTGCATGCAGGAGGTCATGGGTTCGACTCCCATATTCTCCACGAAACGGACAAGCGAAAACATTGTCCGTTTTCTTTTTTTTTGCTAACTTAGACCTCTGATTGAAATAAAAAATGCAATGGAAGGAGAACAGCAAATTCTAACCAAAAAAATCAGTCCGTATAAAATTATTTATCCGATTATAATAGGATTAGCTGTTGTATCGTACATGCTTTATAAAGAATTTGACATTAAAGCATTCGAAGAAATTACTTTTAGCTGGAACTCTGTAGCCTGGTTAGTTGTAGCTATTTTATGTATGGGCATACGGGACCTGGGATATGTCATCCGCATCCGGGTTCTTTCCGGAGATCGTCTCAGCTGGTTGCAATCTTTACGTATTATCTTTCTGTGGGAATTCACGTCAGCTGTCACCCCATCCGCCATCGGTGGTACGAGTATAGCGATATTATTTGTCAACAAAGAAGGCATAAAAGTAGGCCGGAGTTCAGCCATCGTGATGGCTACTTCTTTTTTAGATGAACTGTACTTCATCCTGATGTTTCCCCTCATTCTTATTTTTGTCAATCACAACCAATTGTGGAATATTCCAGGGGCCAGTACGGCAGTTATCGACAGTCTTTTTTGGTTTGCTATAATAGGTTATTCCATTAAACTGCTCTATTTATTAATACTCAGTTACGGGCTTTTTAAAAACCCGCGCGGTTTAAAATACCTGATTATGAAATGTTTTAAGCTGCGTATATTAAGAAAATGGAGACAGAATGCCAATGAAGCAGGTTATGACATTATTCGCAACTCTCACGAATTAAAGCATATGCCATTTTCTTTTTGGCTGAAGACCTTTGGAGCAACCTTTTTTTCCTGGACAGCCCGTTATTGGGTGGTGAATGCGATTCTGATGGCCTTTTGGGCCGGCCGTTACGATTGGGCCCAACATTTCTTGATTTTTGCCCGGCAACTCGTGATGTGGATCATGATGTTGGTGAGTCCTACTCCGGGAGGAAGCGGCTTTGCGGAATATGTATTTTCCAAATACTTGGGTGAATTTTTACCCAGTGCAGGCGTTGCTGTAGCAATGGCTATCTTGTGGAGGCTTATCAGCTATTATCCCTATCTGTTCATAGGAGCTTTCCTGATTCCCAGATGGATAACAAAGCATTTTGGCGGAAGTATAAAAAAGGAGATAAAATAGCCCGATATTTGATCTTAAAAGACTATTTTTACTCAAAGAAAGCTCAGATCTGTCGGATCAATTAAAAAGATAAAAAGAACCATATAAAATAAATATATTATGTCCCGAATGTTTGAAAGACAGGACCGACGGACGTTTAATTTGAAACCCCGTTATTGGGATCCTGAAAAAGAAGAAAGAGAAGAACGTGAGAAAAGAATTAAAACAGAATTGGGCATTACCGAAGAAGATAAAGATACTTATATTCCCAATATAAGGGGACGCTTTACCGATATGTATGAAAAACGGAAAGCAAATCGCAGAGGGTATAATGGTAGATATGCAGTCCGTTTGTTTCTCATCTTGATTGCCGTATTCTTAATCATTCTTTATCTGGTTATGCGTTATTCTGAAGGAGGTTTGAAATTTTTAGGACTATAAATTCCGGATCGTTTTAACAGCTATTTCAAGATATGTCAGATATTATTCAGTTATTGCCTGATTCCGTAGCGAATCAGATTGCCGCCGGGGAAGTAGTACAACGACCGGCATCCGTGGTGAAAGAATTGATGGAAAATGCGATCGACGCAGGGGCTGATCACATACAAGTCGTACTGAAAAATGTAGGAAAAGCCCTTATCCAAGTCATCGATAACGGAAAAGGGATGTCGCCTCTCGATGCCCGTATGGCTTTCGAAAGACATGCGACTTCAAAAATAGCATCTGCACAGGATTTATTTAATATCCATACGTTGGGATTTCGGGGAGAAGCGCTTCCTTCCATCGCTTCTGTAGCAGAAATAGAATTGAAAACCCGTCGTTCGGAAGATGAACTGGGTAGTTATGTCCGCATAGCGGCTTCTGAATTAAAATCACAGGAATCTGTCAATACCCCTTTGGGCACCAATATTTGTGTAAAAAACCTTTTTTTCAATATACCAGCCCGTCGGAAATTTCTGAAATCTGACGCCACAGAATTACGCAATGTCATCAACGAATTTCTGAGATTAGCGCTGACTTATCCGGAGGTTACCCTTTCTTTGATAAATAACGGAAATGAAGTATATAACTTACCGGTCAGCGGACTCCGACAACGTATCGTCAACGTATTCGGAAAAAATATTAATTCCCGCTTACTCAACATCGATTGCGATACAGAACTTATTTCGATAAAGGGATTTGTCTGTAGCCCGGAACATGCTAAAAAAACTTACGGAGAACAATACTTTTTTGTCAACAACCGTTTTATGAAGCACAACTTTTTTCACAAAGCGGTAATGGAAGCTTATTCCGGCCTGATCAGCGCAGATTGTATCCCTTCTTATTTTCTTTATTTTACCGTTCAACCCTCACAAATAGACGTCAATATTCATCCGACAAAAACCGAAATAAAATTCCAAAACGAATCTGATTTATTCCAGATATTATTGGCCGGTGTAAAAGAAGCCTTGGGAAAATTCAATGTCACTCCTCCTCTTGATTTTGACCGGGAAGGCGACATTGAATACAATCCTTCCACCCCTTCAACACCTCCTTATATTCCCAAAATCAACTATAAGCCCAATTACAATCCATTTAATTATAAATCGGGTATTAGTATAGAAGATTCGGATTTTGAAAAACCAGCTACTTTTTCTTCCGATACACATTCGAAAGAGAAAGTACCTACAAATTGGGAGGCTCTTTTTGAAAATCTGAAAGAGAAGGAAGAAAATCAGCAAATGACAATTACCGGTATGGAGATTCCGGAAGAAATAGCTCCTGCTCATCCTGCTTTTATCCAGATGAAAGGACGCTATATCGTAACGCCCGTCCATTCCGGCTTAATGTTTATCGATCAGAAACGGGCACACGAACGAATCCTTTTTGAACAATATACACATTGTCTTTGTACAGAGAAAGTAGCCGGACAGAAAAACTTATTTCCCGAAACCTTAGAACTTTCAGCAGGGGACTTTGCCTTGATTCAGGAAATAAACGCTGATTTAGAATACCTGGGTTTTGAATTAAGCGAATTCGGAAAAAATTGTTATGCAATTTATGCGACTCCGCCCGACCTTTCGTATTCCCGGGCAAAGGAAGTCCTGATCCAACTCATCGATTATTACAAAAATACAGAAGGAGAAATTAAACAAAAAATGAAAGAAAGAATCGCTTTAGCTCTAGCAAAAGCGACAGCCATTTCTTACAATACCCCTCTGACAACTTCCGAAATGAATGATATATTTGACAATTTATTTGCTTGTCAACATCATAATTATACAGCAGACGGAAAAAGTATTCTTCACATTCTTAATTTTGAGGAGGTAAACAACTGGTTTAAATAGTTTTTGGAATACATTTAAGAAGCAAATCTGATTTTTCTCCAAAGTTCCAATAAAAGTAGGATATCGCCCAGAAAAGATATCCTATTCTTTTCTATTTTCATTTCACTCTTAATTTCATTCCGGCTCGGATTGTATCGAATTTCAAATCCAATAGGCTCCTCATTTCTCCGGCCATACAGAAACCGCAACGGTCGCAAAGACCGGCTTCCTTCCCCTGACATTCTGCCAATTTTTGCCCGTCAGGTAAAATAAAATTGGAAACCCAACATTGTTTCCGAAAATGATTATGCCGCATCAACCGCAACCCCGACACAGAATTCATAATGGGATAACCGGCTTTTTTCAACCGGATGACCTCATCTATAATTTCCGCCCGAACGCCCCAATTTACCATTAAATTTTCTGTTCCCTCAAAAGGGGTATGAAAATTGACCGAGATCGACTGAATATGAGGATTACTCTTTACAAATTCTATCGTCTCCCTTACAGAAGGATGATTCAAGCGATTGACAACCATATTGACACTTAAAGCAGGATGCCCGCTTTCTTCAATATTTTTCATTAAACGGGCAAAAGTACCCTCCCCCCGGATCTGATCGTGATATTTCCCTAGTCCATCTAAACTGACCCATATTGAATCTGCTTCACATCCTTTAAAAGGAATCTGGGCATTGGTAGTGATTGTCACAGAAAAAAAACCGATTTGACGGGCCAACCTTACCAAATCATTGATATTCTTTTCCCCGTCTCTCCAAATCATAGGTTCCCCTCCCTCAAAATCTACAAACCGAGAGCCCAAAGCAAAAGAATATTCCAATTCCTTCCGGACCTGCTCATAGGACTTAATATGTGGATGCTCTTTTCGATAAACACTACAATGCCGACAAGCCAAATTACACTGATCAGAAATAAATAAAACCGTCTGCAAAGGCCTTTTTACCTTTCCAAATTTAGCCCGGAAAAACCAGGAAAAAAGATACATCAATCGTCCCATACTCCTAAATCCTTTTTATTTAGCCGACAAAAGGCGACTAACCCTTCTTATAATCCGTTACCAGTGAAAACAAATCCGACTATAAATGTTTGCTGAAGCGCCTATACGCTGTATATCACATTCAAAAGCAGAATAACCAAACAAAAGATAGAAAGCAAATTGCGGGCCAAATACCACCGAATCATGAACCATTCTATTCCCGTTCCTTTTATTTTTTCCCAATTATTCATCGGCCCCATCCAAAAATAGCGGTCAATTTCCTGCGTCGGATATTTTATATACTTTATCATAAAATAAAATAACCCCAAAGCCATAGGAAATACCCCCATTACCCACCAATAATAAGCCGGTAAACAAGCCGCCATAATTCCATAGCCAATCAATAAAAAAGGCAAAAATAAAAAAACTGTCAAAATCAGCAACATTGCTTTTTTATTATTCAATAATACAGCCAATGTCATTTTTCCGACCGACTTATCCGGCTCAAAATCCATTATGGAATGCGTATATAGGATATTTGCCACCAACAAACCTACAGGTATAGACACTAAAATGACAGAAAGATCCAATTGTCTGCAAGCGGAATAATACACTCCGGCCATTAATAAAGGACCAAACATAAATCCCACTAGCAATTCTCCCAATCCTCTGTAACTCAATCGCAAAGGATTCCCGGAATAAGAAAGTCCCAAAAAACCGGTAATTAAACCGATATACAATATAAATATACCTCTGCTGAGAAATAGAATCAACCCTATTAACAACGCCAGCAAACAGAATGCCAGACAAGCATTTCGTAATTGCCCAATTGTAGCTGCCCCGGAAGTAAGGTAACTGCATTTGGCAATACGGGCCCGAATGCCCGCCCGGGCCATTTTATCCCTATACGCCGTTTCTTTTCTCCGATAATCAAAATAATCATCCCATAAATTTAAACCCAGATGCCCTAAAACAACTCCCCCTATAGCTAAAATGGATAACGACATAGAAAAATCCGGCTGCCGAAAAGCCATAGCAACCGCCAAAAAAGCCGGTAATAAACTCTGCGGCAATGCATTAGAACGTGAATTCTGAATCCAAAAACGAACTGTATTCATTCTCTTTTTTTAAAGTTTACCTCTCCGTCTTCAACTGAATTTTAGGAATATTTTCTCCTCATTGCCCTTTCTAATTTTTTCTGTAAAGGACGGCTTTTTTTAGCAATTAACAAAATTATTTCCCGAGGAGAAAACTTTCTTCCGGTGAAAGAAAATCTTACTACAATTTTCCCATAAGAAAATGAATTCAATCTGCCTTCGAATTATTTCTTTCCTGCTTCCACTTGTTCCAGCAAAGCAGTTGTAACGGGACCAGGCTTGTCCGCTTTTATAATTTTTCCTTCAGGATCAACTAAAACACAATAAGGCAGTTGATGGATTTGATAAAAATCGATTTGCTTTCTTATATCTTTTCCCCACAATTGAATCCCCGTCAATTCTTTGGAAATAACAAATTTTTTCCAAGTTTTTTCTTCCTTATCGGTAGAAATACCGATAAAACAAATATTCTTATTTTTTCCTCTCCGTTCCATTTCTTTCAAAGCAAGCAGACTTTTAACAGAAGAATGGCAAGCAGTATTCCAAAAACAGAGGTACACAAATTTTCCTTTGAAATCACTTAGCCGAACAGAAGCAGAATCGACATTCACATAATTAAAATCCAAAGCAAGTGCTCCAGGAGCCTTATGCTGCCAGAGTTCACAGAGCTGCCTGAAACGATTTCTTTTCTCCTTGTTTTTTACTTTTGTTTCGTAATAAGGCAATATCCGCTCCAGGCTATCTATCCCATTAACATTAACATAATCCGTCACATAACGATCTGTTAGAAATTCTGCAAGAGAGGAAGGGGTGATATGACGGTCTATAAATTCCAGTTTTGCCAAAAGGACGCCCAAGGTTGTACTTTCAGAAAAATCTTGACGGCTACAAACCTCTACCCAACCCGACATCGCCTGCAGGTAGTCTTTATCTTTCAATCCTCCTTTTTCCTGTGTAATCAAAGCCTGAAGATAATTCGTATAAAATTCAGAAGGTTTAGAGGCAGCTAAACGTAAAGTATCGGCATGTTTCCACGGATATTCTCCCAGATATCTAAAAATACTGTATTTTGATTTTTCTTTTACCCTTTCAGCAAAAAAGGAATCCAGATGCAAAGAATCGATTTTACGGTCGTATTTCTGTTTCACCGTTTCCAAAGAACGAATAAAAGCAATTTCATTCGATGTAAAATCAGGAATAAAATCTGCCTCCTGAAATTTACCGTTTAAAATCTCATTTTTCAAAGCTCCCTCCCCCCGGAATTCTGCTCCAAAAGAATCTGGGAAAAGATTGAGATAAATATCCAGATTTTTCTTCGGTTCCAAGTATAAAAGCAAACGGTATCTTCCATATTGCAACATTCCTTCTGCCGGTACAGAGAGCTGAGGGTAATTTATCTCAGCAAAGCCTGCCGAATCTATTAGAAAGGGATATGTATTTTCCCCTATTCGTAAAACCGGAGTAAGTTCCGCTTCTCCACCATCTATCTTTATCCGAAGGAAGGAAGAATCGGAAGAATGACAAGCATATAAAAAGAAAAAAATAAAAATACAGATCCCAAATTTAGACATACTTACTTTTTATAAAGACAAAACTATTATATTTCTTCTTTAAAACCATAAGGTTAACATTTATTTTGATGAAGAAATAAAAATTATTCTGATCAAATAGAGAAAAAATCCGTAAACATTTATAAACTTGTAAAATTATTTTGGATTGAAAAATGGACAAAAATGAAGCACTCCGGTACCATGCAGAGGGGCGTCCCGGAAAAATAGAAGTTATCCCCACCAAACCGCATAGTACTCAACACGATCTTTCTTTGGCTTATTCTCCGGGAGTAGCTGCACCCTGTCTGGAAATTCAAAAAAATCCGGCAGATGCATATCGCTATACAGCTAAAAGTAATCTGGTTGCAGTTATCTCCAACGGTACTGCGGTTTTAGGATTAGGGAACATCGGAGCGATTTCCGGAAAACCTGTCATGGAAGGAAAAGGCTTACTCTTTAAAATATTTGCAGACATCGACGTTTTTGATATCGAGCTGAATACTGAAGATGTCGACAAATTTATAGAAACGGTAAAACTCATATCCCCAACCTTCGGCGGGATTAATCTAGAAGATATCAAAGCCCCGGAATGTTTCGAAATTGAACGCCGGTTGAAAGAAGAATTGCAAATTCCCGTTATGCACGACGACCAACATGGAACAGCCATCATTTCCGGAGCCGGTTTGTTGAATGCCCTGAAATTAAACGGAAAGGAAATAGACCGCATACGGGTAGTTGTCAATGGAGCCGGAGCTGCCGCCATTTCCTGCGCTCGTTTTTACTGTGCCCTAGGCGTTAAAAAAGAAAATATTATAATGTGTGACAGCAAAGGGGTCATCAATACCCGCCGAACGCATCTGAACAAGGAAAAGCAGGATTTCGTCGCAGATACGCCTTTCGATACGTTGGCCGAAGCTTTGACAAACGCAGATGTATTTTTAGGACTTTCGGTCGCCAATATACTAACTGAAGAAATGATCCGCACCATGGCTCCGGACCCGATTGTATTTGCCCTTGCCAATCCCGATCCGGAAATCACTTACGAAAAGGCAATGCATTCCCGTAAGGATATCATTTTTGCCACGGGCCGTTCTGATTATCCCAATCAAATCAATAATGTATTGGGATTTCCCTATATTTTCCGAGGAGCTTTAGACGTACAAGCCTGTGGAATTAATGAAGAGATGAAATTAGCTGCCGCATACGCCATAGCGGATTTAACCAAAGAAGCCGTACCCGAAAACGTAAAAATGGCCTATAATGAACCGACCTTAGCTTTTGGAAGAGATTATATTATCCCGAAACCTTTGGACAACCGTTTGATCAGCCGGGTAGCCCCGGCCGTAGCCAAAGCAGCCATACAATCAGGAATAGCCCGGAAGATCATCTACGACTGGGAAGCCTATGACAATGAACTTGAAAAACGGATGGGACACGACAACCGCTTGATGCGAATGATGATCAATAAAGCCCGTTCCAATCCGAAACGTATCGTATTCGCAGAAGGAGAGGATCTAAAAATTCTTTCGGCTATAGAAGAAATTAGCGGAGAAGGGATTGCTCATCCCATTCTCATCGGAAACAAAGCTATTATTCTCCGAAAAATAAAAGAAAATAAACTGAATATACCCACACCGGATATTTTTGATCCACAAGCGGAACAAAATACATTGGAAAAATATACGGAACTTTATTATGCCCGCAGGCAAAGAGCCGGTATACTTCCGGATATTGCCCGCAAACATATGCAAAATCCTAACTACATCGGACTTATGATGGTAGAAAACGGAGATGCAGACGGCTTTATCGGTGGCACACAGACGCCTTACAGAACTCTGCTGAAAATAGCAAAGGAAGTGGTCGGTTTACGGGCTTGTTGTCCCTATGCTGCAGGAATGCATATTGCAGTAACCAAAAAAGGAACTTTCTTCCTGGCCGACACTACTGTAAACAGTCATCCTTCGGCAGAAACTTTAGAATGTGTCACAGCTCTCACTTACGAATCCGTAAAACAATTTGATATAGAACCTGTCATTGCCCTGACTTCTTATTCCGATTTCGGAGAATATAAATTGGGAAGTCCTGCCCAAATCCGAACAGCCGTAGAGCAACTTCATCAGAAATATCCGGAAATGCTGGTAGATGGAGAAATGCATGCTTCGGTAGCTTTTAATAAAGAATTAAGACAGAATGCTTTCCCTTTTTCCACTTTAGGCGATAAAGAAGTCAATACGATTATCTTTCCCAACCTGAGTTCGGGAAGCATTGGACTAGGCATTCTGAAAGAATTAGGGAATCACGAAATCATCGGTCCGATACTCTTGGGCATGAAAAAACCGATCCATATTCTTCCTATGGATTGTCGTATCCGGGATATTGTATATCTTACAGCCGTAGCCGTATCGGATGCCCAAAAAAAGCAAGCAATTGATTTTTGTCCCATAGAAAACCGAAGATAATATAAAATTTAATTTCAGTTTCCGATAGCGATATAAATAAAAAGAGGGCGCCCCTCTCGATCTGTGAGTTGACACCCCTCTTTTTGACTATTTACAATAATAATATCTTAACTTACGGATCAATAGTACATTAATTAAATTGTACAAGACAGGGTTATAGCCCATAAAGCTAATTAAAAGCAAAATAACCCTTTTTTGGTAGAAATTCCTACTCTACGATGTAGGGTTTCATAGAGTCCGATTAAGGACAATTAAGGGTAATAGATGCTAAATGGATACAATTAAATTAATGCGTTATATTTTCATTAACAATCAAGGGTAAAGAAAACCCTACATCTCCTCAGTTAGTAAAACTGGAAATGATTTTCTTCAAAACGGGTTATGCCAGGGTCCCAAAAGTATTAAGCATTACGGGACCATTCAATGAGTGGGATAATAAACCCCAGTGCTTCACATCTAAATCGTCCGAGGCGATAGAGAAAAACAAAAGGATTGTATCGACCAGGACGGCAAGCTAAATTATGAGCATATCAAGTTCCCCAAAACAGCTCGCATGAAATTCACGGTGAAAGTCCAAGCCATTGTTGGTCGTTACAAAGACAAATGCTACGGGGATTATCTATTGCCGGTATTCTCTCACAAACATCAAACAGAGGTCATCCCTCCGAACTTAGTTTCGAGTAATGTTTTTACTTTACCATTATCAGCAAAATAAAAAACATGGCAAGTAAAATTTTATATCTAAAATAGCGTCAATTAATTTATCGCCAAATATTTCTGCTTTTCCAGCAAATACATACTTATTTTACTTAAAAAAGACTTTAATCGTAATGATATGCGTAGATTAACGCTAATAAGCTGTCGAAAACAAGAATGACCAACAGAAGCATAATTTATCACTATTGCCAGCAACATATCCTATCAGGGGGCTATCCTAGTGGTGATTTATTTCTTCAGTAAATATCTCTTAACAATATTTATAGCTATTGTCTACAACAAATAGCTGTCTAAAAGTGTATTAAACAAGAACTTATAAAATAGAAAGAAATGGAACAAGTAGTTAAATTTAAAAACAGAAATTGGGACGTGGCAGCCATCATGCAATTCCCGAAAGATTTTGATGAAACTAAAAAATATCCTGCCATCGTCTGTGCACATCCTATCAGTAGCTGCAAAGAACAAACATCCGGACACATTTATGGGAAGCAGTTGGCAGAAGCCGGCTTTGTAACATTGGCATTTGATGCCTCCTACCAAGGAGAAAGCGGCGGAGAGCCTCGTTTCCTCGAAGACCCTGCAATGCGGGTGGAAGATTTCCGTTGTGCAGCCGATTACCTGACAACACTCGATTACGTGGATGAAAACCGCATCGGAGTACTAGGTATCTGTGGCGGAGGAGGATATGCAGCAAATGCTGCAATGACCGAACGTCGGTTCAAAGCAGTGGGGACTGTTGTTGCTGCTAATTACGGGAGAGTCATGCGTGAGGGAAATTATACTGCCGGTGCTGCCATCCACACATTGGAGGCTGTGGCTGCTCAACGTACCGCACAAGCACGTGGTGCAGAGACGAAAATAATAGGCTATATTCCCAATTCACAGGAGGAACGGATAAAAGCAGGTATGAACGATATCGACATCAGAGAGGCGGTAGATTATTACAAAACTCCCAGAGGAGAAAGCCCGAACTCACCGAACCGCTTGCGTTTTGATAGCTTGGACAAAGTGATAGCTTTCGACGCTTTCCATTTGGCAGAGCATCTGCTAACGCAACCCCTGATGATTATCGTAGGTGACAAAGTCGGTGCTTTCGGCTCTTATCGTGATGGGTACGAGTTGTTCAACAAAGCCGCCTCACAAAATAAACATTTGCACGTGGTTCAGGGAGCAAGCCATTATGACTTGTATGACAGGCCCAAAGCTACCAATGAGGCATTGGAACATTTGATACCCTTCTTTAAGAAAAACTTGTAATAGACTTATAAGTTATACTAATTGACTAGTCCTAAATAACCGTTACAGGCTAATACGATAAAATAGACATTTTATCAAACAGTAGCAAGGTTCGCCTTGCTGCTTTTTTTTATAGATTCTGATTTTTATATCCAATAATTCCATCATGGAGATATTAAAAAGGGATAAATTATTCTGTTTTATATATTTTAGTGAACAAAATTATTCATTGTAGAGCTGTAAGAAGATATACAAAACGCTGCCAATCGGCGCAATCAAATCAGGCAAACCTCTTTTCTCCGTGGAATATTTTACCGTTTCAAAAAGTGCCTGCATTTGTAAGCGAAAATGCCCTTCTTTCCTTGTTTACTAGTACATTGTCTATCATCCACTTCATCGAAATAAAGGTAACAGGATACTAACGGAATTCTGGTTTCGTTTAGCTTTTTTGCGGTTTCCGTTGGCTTCGCTCTCCCTTACATTGTAAATGCGAAATTTGTAAATAAATACATTGGCAATGCAGTTTATATTGACAATTAATCGTTTGCAAAGCAACCTACAAAGGATATGCGGAGAAAGAACTATGTATCGGGAAACGACTGGATGCGTACTTTAAGAACTTTCTCATTTTCGACCGGACATTACCCGGTAATGAAATCAACAGCCTGACTTCCGGTAATGAAATATTGCAACAAAAAAGCCTCATCTGGTTCGATTTCAGCAAATACGGAAGAAAGAGCCAAAGTCCGTACAGAATAAAAATAACAACGAAATGCTTTGGCCGCATCGTTATAGTCCATCTTATTAGGCAATTCCATTTCACGATAGACCATAGGTATCAGAACATAGAACAAATGCTCAACGAGCTATTTGAAACTTCAAAACCGTCAATTTTACCGGTCGCCTTGACTATATATAAACTCGAAGCGGGTACGCACCACTTGGCAAGACTGGTGTCCCCCGGCACAAGAGCACCCTCCTCTCTTTTCTTATATAAATAAAAATTTTGATGACAACGGAATTCGTTTATCCGCAATAGCCCTTTTTCAAGGGGATCTTTTCTATTCTCCGCTGATGTCGGCCTCCTTCAAATTCCGTAACTAAAAAGCGATCTACGATTTCCTGTGCTTCTTCATACGCTATAAAACGGGCCGGTAATCCACATACATTCGCATTATTATGCAAACGGGCCAACCAAGCGATTTCTATATTCCAGCATAGAGCACATCGAATTCCCTGGTGTTTATTGGCAGTCATAGAGGCCCCATTCCCACTTCCGCAAAGTACAATTCCTCTTTCGAATTCCCCGGCTTCTACTGCTTCCGCCAAAGGATGAACCGTATCGGGATAATCCATACTTTCCGGAGAATGAGTCCCGAAATCTTTGACTTCATGTCCGTTTTTCCGAAGATAATCTACCAGCTTTTCTTTGTATTCGAAACCGGCATGATCACAAGCTATTGCAATTTTCATAGTTTAAAACATATTATATGTCCGGTTACAACAGTAGCGACAGGAAACTGTGCACCCCACCCATACAGAATCGCCGGAACAGTCTTTGTTATACATTTCAATGATACAAAGTTAAAGGATTATCTTTTAGATAAGCAAAAAAAATAGGTATTCTTGCGAATACCTATCAAAATATTTATTACTATATCAAAGGATCAGCTTATACCCTTTTCCGTGTACATTGATAATTTCTACGGAAGGATCTTTTTTCAAATGTTTCCGCAATTTTGTAATATACACATCCATACTGCGGGCATTAAAATAATTATCATCCGCCCAAATGTTCTTTAAAGCATAATTTCTTTCCAATACTTTATTTACATTCAAGCACAATAATTTCAACAATTCCGATTCTTTCGTCGTCAGTTTCTGCTCTTCTTCTCCATCAAACAAAGTCTGCTTTTTAGAATTAAAGGTCAATTTCCCGATCTTGAAAACTTCTTGTTCATCTTCCGGCTTCAAACCGGTAGAACGCCGCAAAACAGCTTCGATTCTCAGTAATAACTCTTCCATGCTGAAAGGTTTACTCATGTAGTCGTCTGCACCAATTTTAAAACCTTCCAATACATCTTCCTTCATATTTTTCGCGGTAAGGAAAATAATAGGAATTTCACTATTTATCTGACGCACGTCTTTTGCTAAAGTAAAGCCATCTCTTTTTGGCATCATCACATCAAATATGCATAAATCAAAAGGCTGATTCAAAAAAGCCTCGTATGCAGCATCCCCATCTTCGCATAAAATTGTATCGAATCCTTTTGCTCTTAAATATTCCTTTAACAGCATCCCCAGATTCGTATCATCCTCGGCCAATAAAATTTTAATTTTCTCATCCATAACTATATAGTTTTAAATAATTTCTCTGAAAAATATACGTTTTTAAAAAAATAAAGTTCTCTTTACTTTTTGTTTTTTAGACGTCAAAGGTAAAATAATATCGAAACGACTTCCTTTGTCCAAAGCACTCTCTACCTCTATTCTTCCCCCATGGGCTTCTACAATTTTTTTGACATAGGAAAGCCCCAATCCAAATCCTTTTACATTGTGCAAATTACCCGTCGATACTCTGTAAAAGCGTTCAAAAATCAACTTCTGCTCTTTCGTAGCAATTCCTATGCCATTGTCTATCACACTGATAATTATTTCATCTCCCTTATTGCGAGTGTATACACTAATCTCCGGAGCTTTTACACAATATTTGATAGCATTGTCAAGCAAATTAGAAACCACATTCGTAATATGCACTTCATCCGCTAACACTTCATCCCGGTCCGCATCCAAATGACCGAATAATTGTCCGCCTTTGTCTTCTACTCTCAGGCTAAACTTCGTTAACAAGCCTTCCACCACTTCATTCAAGTTCACATTTTTCAATTTCAATTTCATCCGGGTTTCTGTAAATAAAGCCGTTTGTAATACTTTTTCAACCTGATAAGTCAACCGCTTACTTTCATCCCGGATAATGCCTGCAATGTGATCGATAGATTCAGGGGTCTGTTGCACAGCTCCGTCCTTCATCATCTGAGCCGCCAAAGAAATCGTCGCGATCGGCGTTTTAAACTCATGAGTCATATTATTGATAAAATCATTTTTAATCGCTGACAATTTCTTTTGCCTGACAATCACGAAGATACAGAAACCGAAACAAAGCACTAACAAGATTGTAATAATCAAGCTAGGCAATAACAAAAATATTGATGACAACCGATCGTGTATCTGGTCAGGAAATATTAAATAAAGACTAGCCTGACTTTTATTCCCACCCAAAAATATCTGTTTACTATATGTATAATCAGAATAGCGGTTAAAAAAATGTTGTGACATCACAATAAATCGGTCTTTCTCCTTCACGGCAAACTCGAAATCGGATTTCACACCGTTATTCCGCAGCCTTTCTCCCAACACCGTCTGCAGATTTACATCTTTAATCCGTTCTTCCACGGTACGTTCGGGCTCACTAAATTTCTTTTTCAACACTAATTCATAATCAGTTCCCAAACGATCTTTTACAGCTTGTCTGTATTTTTGAAGAGAAGACAACAGACCCGTATTTTTCTGTCCTAAAAAATCGTTTACATTTTGAGTTTCTTCATCGCAATCGATCAGGTTCAAAGGTTGTCCCAAGCCCATCTCATTCTTTAAAGAAATATTTTCCCGTCCTTCTCTGTATCTGTTTTCCGGTTCCTGTAATTTTTCCGTTCCTTTTTTTATTTCATTCAGCTTATCCCTTTCTTCCACATAAGCGATTGCCTCGTCCAGGGAACGATTGACCGCATAATCAAACTGTGCTTTTTTTAACTTAAAAGCCGTTTGAAAATATTTTGCCTGCATATAGATTAACCCTAACAGCGAGCAACCCAGCACCACACTCAAAACAATAATTTGTTTCTTTCTCATACACGCCTATTTATCAATTCAAAACCACATTTACTCTCCCCCGCCATCCGGCTTTTCTTTTCTCAGAACAAAGTAGGTTGTTCGTCTATCCGTCTGTCATTTTTACCCAGATGTTTAAAAGCCAACTCTGTCACCTCTCTTCCCCGGGGGGTCCGCTTCAAAAAACCTTCTTTAATCAAAAAGGGTTCGTATACTTCCTCCAATGTCCCCGCATCTTCCCCTACCGCTGTAGCAATAGTAGTCAATCCTACCGGACCTCCCTTGAACTTCTCGATAATGGTCAATAAAATCTTATTATCCATTTCATCTAAACCGTACTTATCGATATTTAAAGCCTCCAGCGCATAACGGGTTATATCCCAATCAATTTCTCCCGTTCCCTTTACCATGGCAAAATCCCTGACCCTTCGTAACAAAGCATTGGCGATACGGGGAGTACCACGGCTCCGGGAAGCGATCTCGATGGCGGCCTGACTGGTTATTTTCACTTTTAAAATAGAAGCCGATCTCCAGATAATAGCCGATAACACATCCATATCGTAATACTCTAAATGGAAGTTAATACCGAAACGAGCCCGCAAAGGCGCGGTCAATAATCCGCTCCGCGTAGTTGCTCCCACCAAAGTAAAAGGATTGAGCTGAATTTGTACCGAACGAGCTGCCGGTCCCTTATCGATCATGATATCAATTCGATAATCCTCCATAGCAGAATACAAATACTCCTCTACAATCGGACTCAAACGGTGAATTTCATCTATAAAAAGAACGTCATTCTCTTCCAAATTTGTCAATAATCCAGCCAAATCTCCCGGTTTATCCAACACCGGTCCGGAAGTGATCTTTATGCCTACTCCCAACTCGTTGGCAATGATAGTAGAAAGCGTCGTTTTCCCCAAACCTGGCGGACCGTGCAAAATGACATGATCCAATGCCTCTCCCCGCATCTTTGCAGCACTGACAAATATCTTCAGATTCTCTACCACCTTCTTCTGCCCCTGAAAATCCTCAAAAGTCAAGGGACGTAATGCCCGCTCAAACTCCCTGTCCGTCTCTTTTACCCTATTGTCTCTTATATCAAAATCACCCATTGCCGTATATACATCTGACATCAAAAGTATAAAAACAATATATCAACTCAAAGTGTTAAAATCGAAAAGTGTTAATTTCAGGAAGAAATTAAAAGAAGATTAACATTTAGAATTAGTTTTTAATGATAAATACCTCCTAGACAATTCTCTAAGAATTTCTATGATCTACAGACATTGCTTTTTTCGTTCCTTGCCGGGGTACGAAATCTTCTGCTTTTCCCAGAAGTTCTCCAATATCCTCCTCCAATTTTTGAATAGCTGTATAGGCACCATAATGGATGTTTTGGCGAAGTTCTATATCCACACTGTTACGATCCCGATACAATGCTGCAATTGCCTCCCGGCTATGATGTCCGCGTCTGGCTTTTTTCAACAAGACCTTACATACTTCCTTACTGATACAGCTAATCATATCGTAAACATTATGGCCCCGGATAAACAAGTAAGTCGTATCCGGAGTCAGCCCCAGAGCTTTGTATTTTTCCCGGATAAATTCCAAATCGGCCAGCGGATATGCCCGTCTGAAATAATCTGTTTTTTTCTCTATCTTATGCTTCAGTTCCCCCAAAGCCCTTCTGGCATTATCTGTAATATCCGGATTTTTGTGTTTACTCAGATTGATCAACTGATTGAATTCATATTTAGTGAACCGGGTAGGATCGGATCCGAGAAAATAAAGATGCCAGATAAAAAGATCGTATACAATAGAGGAATAGTCCGACAGAAACCTACTAAAATTAAATAACTGATTGGGGACATGAGTTACCCGACTGCACACATCGTCCAAACCTTCTGCAAAACAATGGTGGTTCTCAAAAGAATAAGTATAGGTTTGCAACACATAATGTTTCACATCTATCCCTTTTTCATGCAACAGATAACGATAATCGCTGTCTATGCAAATAAAAAAATCATGACTCAGGTAATCAAAATATTTCAGACACTGGGTCACTCCACTGGTTTCATGACCGAATTCATTCCGGGAGCCTGCTATAAAATGGAAACGGTCGTTCGGTCGGAAATGCTTCAGAATGGTACTCCAAAAGACGATATCATCTTTATTTTCTACATGAATGGCTGCCCGACAGCGAAACATCTTTGCATCCAAAGCAAAACGTCTTGCTGAATTGGCAAAAAATATACCCTTATTCTCTATACCCGCACCTATCCCAAACATATAAAAATTCAAATCTGTAAAGCAACCTATATCCTTTCACGCACTGACTTTCCGTTTTTCCCCGAAAACCGACAAAATAATTTTCTCTATTCCTTTTCCCTTCCCGTTCAAAGCTTTCTTTTTCTCTAGCTAATCACCCTTACCATATCCTCTATGTAAAACAACTTATCGCCCCAACCATCTCCAAAAAGACTAGGCGAATGAGTGGAAGTAATAATCTGGCAATTGGGATTTAAATTCCGGATCTCTTCAAATAAACGATATTGCCATTCGATATGAAGGGAGATCTCGGGCTCATCCATCAATAAAATATAAGGTTGTTCTTCCATCAGAAAAACCCTCAATAAAATAATCAGCAACTGCTTTTCACCAGAAGAAAGTTTATATAAAGGGATCACCTCCCCCTGATCGATAAAAATCAAATGATTGGTATGAGGATCAATTTCAATGGTTTTCTCGGTCTTAGCAAAAAGACGGTTTACCGTATCGTAAAACACATGAATCCGCTCATTGATTTTTGCAGCCTGATCCGGAAAGTTAGTAGCTTTCAAGCGATAATCCGAAAAAGAAGGACGATCCCCTCCGATATTGTAAACAATATCGTGCAATTCATTATACAGCTGGCTATATTCTTTCCCGGCTTTAGGCCGATCTTTCATCGGTACGTCAAAAGTACTGATTTTCTGATAGCGAATTCCCGACAAAGCGTTTTTAAGCTCACTGACGGGGGTTTTAGGATTATAATTTACAATAAAATCATTTACTTCTACAGTGACAGATACTCCGTATAATTTCAAGCGTTTTACATCAGCAGTAAAAATAGCATCCAGTATATTAAAAAATGTCGTTTTACCACTTCCGTTTATTCCTATCAGAATATTGACATCCGCATTCAAATCTTTCCAGATCAAATCATATTTCCGCCATAAATTCCGGATCTCTATACAATGTATCAAGTTAGCTTCCATAGTAGACTCTTTCTACAAAGATATAAAACTAAAAATGAAAAAGAGAACGATAAAAAATATATTTTTGCAGGGTTTTTCAAAACCTTAGTGTAAAAAAAGGAATTCGTACTTTAAATTCAGTCTTATGCGCGGATTATCAACTATTGGTCTCCTTATTTTGTCTAACATATTTATGACATTCGCCTGGTACGGTCATTTAAAACTTCAGGAAGCTAAAATCATTACCCATTGGCCCCTCATTGGCGTTATCTTATTTTCCTGGAGTATTGCCCTGTTTGAATATTGCGCTCAAGTGCCAGCCAATCGTCTGGGATTTGCAGGGAATGGGGGACCGTTTACCTTGATGCAATTAAAAATTATCCAGGAAGTCATCACATTAGTCGTATTTATTATTTTTTCCCTTTTATGTTTTAAAGGAGAAGCCTTACATTGGAATCATATTGCAGCCTGTGTGTGTTTGGTTATGGCAGTCTATTTTGTATTTATGAAATAACAAGTTTTATAAAGAAATGTTTGTCTGAACTAAAACGCTAAAAGATTACCGCTAACCGATAATTTTGTCTTAATTTTGTGAGAAAGCCGGTTTTTCCGGAATTTTTCATAAGCATTTATCGGTTAACAAATGACACCTCATACAGAACTGAAATATAAAATCCGGCAATACTATCAAAAGTTTCAGTCGTTTGTCAAACTATCAACCGACATTATTGCTTTCCTGACTTCTTTTATAACACTTTGCCTACTCATTTATGAAATCGGTTTTCACGAAGATGGTAAAATTCATTTGTTTCTATTAGAAACTTATAAAGTAATTCTCCGGATTTTTCTATACACCGGCCTGGCAAGAGTTCTCTCAGACCCGCAAGGGGTGAAAAAAGAAAGAGGATTCTGGTTTGAAGTCGTACTTTTGATCGCCTTGGTATTCATCATCATTTTAGAAGCCTGGCCTGCTTTTAAGGACGCCTTAGTTTCCAAACACTTTATAGAGGTAGCTACTTATCTATTGCTCTCTACAATCAGTGTCATTGAATTTTCGAAACAAATTGTCACCACTCTCCAAAGATATGTAAAACCGGAAATGATGTTTGTCTACAGTTTTCTTTTTATTATTTTAGTCGGTACTTTTCTTTTATTGCTTCCCAACGCCCACACTTACCATCTGGATTTTATAGACGCCTTCTTTACCTCCACCAGTGCTGTCTGTATTACCGGACTTACTGTGGTAGACACCTCTACAGCCTTTACTTTTACAGGTTTGATTATTCTGGTTTCACTCATTCAGATCGGAGGTATCGGAGTCATGACTTTTACCAGTTTTTTCGCGATGTCTTTCTTCAGTCAGGTTTCTTTCCGGGACCAACTCAGCCTAAAGAATATCCTCAACGAAAACTCCTTAAGCAATATTTTCCGCACTCTCTTTTATATCATCCTCACTACTTTTCTTATTGAAGGTTTCGGAGCTTACGTCATTTACAATCAAATCCAGGATATTCCGCAACACATCCTGCCGGATAAATTGTTTTTTTCTATTTTTCATGCTGTATCTTCATTTTGCAATGCCGGATTTTCTACCCTTCCCGGGAATTTATACAATCCTGCCGTACGAAATTTATACGGATTTCAGAGTTGGATAGCTTGTCTGGTTATTTTGGGAGGAATCGGATTTCCGATTTTATTCAATTTTGGGAAATTATTTATACATTATTTCCACAATGCTCTTTCCCGTCTGAAAGGGAATCCGATCGCCCATTACGGGCAGTTTCATATCATCAGTTTAACGACCCGGATTGTACTGCCAATTACCCTCATTTTAATTATAGGAGGAACTTTTGCTTTTTTATTCTTGGAAAATCACCATATCCTCCAAGATGTTCCCCTGTCCGGAAAAATAGCTCTCGCTTTTATGAATGCCGTCACCCCCCGCACTGCCGGATTCAATAATGTAGAGATGACTTCACTCCTTCCCTCCACTCTCTTTTTAATACTCCTCTTGATGTGGATCGGGGCCTCCCCCATGTCCACAGGAGGAGGCATTAAAACCACTACGTTTGTCGTCGCTTTTAAAAACATAGTGAGTATTATACGGGAGAAAAAAACAGTGGAAATTGCTCGGCGTACTATCTCCCCCACCAGTATCCGACGAGCAAACGCGATCATCCTCTTGTCGCTACTATGGATAGGAGGTGCTACCCTATTACTGCTGATCACCAATCCGCAGGCTCCCTTTCTTCAAGCATTGTTCGAAGTAGTGTCCGCCCTCAGTACTGTCGGATTGAGCCTGGGCCTAACTCCGGAATTAAATATCAGCGGGAAAATCATTATCAGTATTACAATGTTTGCAGGAAGAGTCGGCATACTGACTTTGTTGACCGGCATGATCCGACAACAACCGACACAACCCTATCAATATCCGGAAGAAAATGTAATTTTATAAAGAAAAAGAAAAAATATGAATTGTATTATCATGGGCTTAAGTCATTTCGGAGTAGCACTCGCCCAAAGATTAACTGCGATGGGGCATGAAGTGCTCGGTATAGATATGGATCTCCATAAAATAAATGAATACAAAGATTCTATCAAAAATACCATTTGCCTAAATATTAACAACCAGCAAGCCATCCAAACCTTACCATTAAAAGATGCCGATATTATTTTTGTAACCATCCGTAAAGATATAGGAGCTTCCATACAGGCCGTCGCTCTTTTGAAGCAGTATAAAGCCCGGCGTATCATTGCCTGCTCCATATCCGATATTCATACCACCATATTAAAGGCAATGGGCATTACTGAAATTATCCGTCCGGAACTGGAATATGCAGATCTTTTCACTACCCGTATCGAATGGGCAAATTCTATTTTTACATATAAAATTACCAGTAATTATTTTATACAGGAACTAAAACTCCCCGATTCTTTCATCGGTCGCCGCCTAAGCGATGTACAATTCGAAAAAGAATTTAATCTGCAGCTTATTGCAATTAAACACCCGGTGACGGAAGAAAAAACTTCCCGGGTAAAGATCAGCTTATTGGATCAACCGGAAGACAATTTTATCATCGGGGAAAATGATGTGTTTATTTTGGCAGGTAATCCCAAAGCCTTCCGGAAACTAACCTCTTAATTCCTCCTCGGTAGAAGTAGATCAGCCTCCCGGCTCAACACAATGCCGATTGGCATCTTCTTCCGCATCTGATTGACAGAACTTCGTTCGGGATACGACCTGAATATTGCCAGTCGACAGCAAATTTCGGCCGGACCGAAGGTTCGCTCCTCAGCACTGCAAATGCACTGATCAACAAAATACTCCTCAAAGAATGCTTATCGTTTCCTGAAAAAACCAGAAAAGCGAGAAGAGTACCCGACTAAAAATGCAAACGATCGGAGGGGAAAGAGTGTATATTAAATCTACTTTCAAAATGAATTTAGCCCGGCAATACCGGGCTAAACCTTCTATTTAAACTTCTTTATTCTTCCCGTATTGCTTCAATTCCCGGCAATTTCTTACCTTCTATATATTCTAAAAGAGCGCCGCCTCCCGTGGAAACATAGCTGACCTTATCGGCCAGGCCGAATTGATTGATTGCAGCTACAGAGTCACCGCCACCGATAAGGGAAAAAGCGCCTTTTTCTGTCGCTTTTACGATTGCTTCTGCAATTGCTTTAGTCCCCTCGGCAAATTTAGGCATTTCAAAAACGCCCACCGGACCATTCCAAAGAATCGTCTTGGAGTTCTCTATGACTTTAGCAAATTTTTCCCGGGTCTCCGGACCGATATCCAAACCTTCCCATCCATCCGGAATGTCCATCGGATTGGCCAGTTTCGTATTGGCATCATTACTGAAACTATCTGCGATAACGGCTTGGTCGGAAAGTACTAAATTCACCCCTGCCTCTTTAGCCTTTTGCATAATCTCACGAGCTAAATCCAACTTATCATCCTCGCAAATAGAAGCCCCTATATGTCCACCCAAAGCTTTTTTAAAAGTAAAAGTCATTCCACCTCCTAAGATCAGATTATCGACTTTACCCAACAGATTCATAATGATATCGATCTTAGAAGAAACTTTAGATCCCCCCATAATCGCCGTAAAAGGACGTTCCGGATTTTTCATTACTTTATCCACACTGTCTAATTCTCCCTTCATTACATATCCGAACAACTTATCGTTGGGGAAAAATTTAGCGATAACAGCCGTAGAAGCATGGGCCCGATGTGCCGTTCCAAAAGCATCGTTGATCCAGACATCCCCTAACTTTGATAGCTGACGGGCAAATTCTTCGTCTCCCTTTTCTTCTTCTTTGTGAAAACGCAAATTTTCCAGTAAAAGTATTTCTCCCGGTTTCAAATCCGCAGCTGCTTTCTCTGCGACCTCGCCAACACAATCTTCGGCAAATTTTACAGGTACTCCCGTCAGTTCTTCCAAATGTTTTTGAATATGTTTCAGGGAAAATTTATCTTCTGGTCCATTCTTAGGACGTCCCAAATGCGACATCAAAATAACAGAACCGCCTCCTGCCAATACTTTTTTTATAGTCGGGATAGCAGCTCTCATACGGGTATCATCAGTAATTTCAAGTTTTTCATTCAAAGGCACATTAAAATCCACCCGAATCAATGCCTTTTTGCCTCTGAAATCATAAGTATCAATAGTCTGCATAACTGAAATTGTTTATAATTATTTAATTTAGAATAGCTTCTTCTCTGTATCCTCTTTTCTTTCTGCCGCTAAAATTAACAATAAATCAAATGCATCCCAAATATTTTCAGTTTATAACGCTAACAAAAAACTCAAACGATTGTATTTATTCTTTAATTTCAGAAGTCCTGAATTACCAGATTCATTTCTTTCTTCTTACTTTTGTTTTTTCTTTCTTTCATAAAAGAAACAACCGCTATGTCTCATGAACTATTTATGCGTAAAGCATTGGAAGAAGCCGCTTTTGCAGCAGAAGAAGGAGAAATACCCGTAGGCGTTCTGATCACATGCAAAGGTAAAATCATCGCACGTGCCCACAACCAAACGGAACGTTTACAGGATGTGACAGCCCATGCGGAAATGATTGCTATCACAATGGCAACAGCCGCTTTAGGAGGGAAATACCTGAATGAATGTACTTTATACGTTACATTAGAACCCTGTACAATGTGCGCGGGGGCAATAGCCTGGGCCCAGCTAGGAGAATTGGTCTATGGTGCTTCCGATCCACAGAGAGGCTATAAACGATTATCTCCTCCCGTCCTCCATCCCCGTACGAAAGTTACCGGAGGGATCCTGGAAACAGAATGCAGTCAACTGGTAAAAAAGTTCTTTCAGGAAAAAAGATAAAGGCAATCTTTTATATCCTTTCCAGCCGAACTATAACAAAATGGCAATTACCTGAATAAAGACAATCAGGAAAACCATAGCTATCGGATAAACCGTGGCATAGGCAACACTCGGTGCATCACTATCGGTCATCGAACCGGCAGCAGCCAATCCTGGCGTACTGGTCATCCCTCCCGTAATGGTTCCCATCAGATCAAACAAATTAATCTTAAAAACGAAATAACCGACTGCAACAGCTACAATCATGGGCACTAAAGTAATGGCTACTCCCGCCCCAAAAAGGGCCCATCCACTTTCCCGGAACGTCTCCACTAAATTCGCTCCGGCAGAAGTTCCCACTTCAGCTAAAAATAACAATAGCCCCAATTGCCGCAAAAGAAGATTGGCAGCTCCAGACATCGACCAAAGGATAGGACCCGTCTTCCCAACAGAACTTAAAACCAAAGCTGTTAACAATATACCTCCTGTCAAACCGGGAGAAAAACTAAAACTATCGGAAAAAGAAATATTGATCTTGCCTACTAATACGCCTAATACGATTCCCATCGCAATGGGGAAAAAATCAGTGTCAGAAAGACGCTTTTCATCGTTCCCTAACAGTTTAGCCAATTCCTTTAAACTATCCTGATGGCCGACAACCAAAAGCTTATCTCCGAACTTTAATGTCAATCCGGGCTCCGGCGAAAGGTCAATACCACTCCGCCGGATACGGGTCACCGTACAACCAAAATTCTGCTGCAGATTTAAACTCCCCAACGTCTTTCCAATTACTTCTTTTTTAGTCAGTAACAGAGATTGCAATTCATAAGAAGTGGCTAAAGGCAAATCCTCCTGCAACCGCTCGCCTACCAATACGCCCAATTGAGCCAAGGCATATTCACTTCCCACAGCTTTTACCAGATCCCCCTGATATAACATCGTCTTAGCAGAAGGCACCTCTGTCTTGTCGCCATGCTTCACCCGGGATATCACAGCCCCTGTCATCGTACGGATTTGCAGTTGTATCAAACTCTTATTAAAAATATTTTCATTGGTCACCCGAAACGTTCCGGTATAAATTTCAGGATATTTGTCTCTCTGTTGCATCTCCAAACGTTTTTCCTCTTTCTTTATATCCAATCTCAATAAGCCGGGTAGCAATTTAATAAACAAAATGACCCCTATCACTCCAAAAGGATAAGCAATACCATAAGCGATGGAGGCAGCAGAAGATTGAGTGCTGTCTATGGCTGCCGCCAATCCGGGAGTACTTGTCAACGAGCCAGCTATTAAACCCACCGTTTCGGCCATATCTATATGCAATAAATACTTAAACAAAACCCCTGTCATACAAGCCGAACCGATAATTAACAAAGTAATCAAGATCAAAACCTTCCCTTTGGAACGGAAAGAATCAAAAAAACCAGGTCCCGCTTGTATCCCAATCGTAAAGATAAACAATACCAAACCGAAATTTCCCAACTCTTTCGGAATAATCACGCCAAAATGCCCGAATAATAAAGCAATAAAAATCACGGCTGATACGTCCAAAGAAATACCTTTAAAATTTATCCGTCCCAATACAAATCCGAGAGCGACAATTAAAAATAGTGCGAAATACGAAGATTGTAATAAACCGACCAACATATTGTTTTATTTAATTTTTTTATACCGATAACCGACTCTTATTTCACCTCCTCTATTTCCAACCCCAGCTTTTGCAGTTCCTTCCAATAATCCGCAAACGATTTACTGACTACTTCCTTATCAACGATAACCATCCCGGGATGTTTCAAAGCAGCTGGAGCAAATGCCATAGCCATCCGATGATCGTGATAAGTCTCTATACAAATATTTTTTTCGGGCAGCGCGAGCGTCCCCTCCCATTTCAACACCCCTTCCCCCTCTGTGCTCAGCTCATAGCCTAATTTCCTCAATTCCGTTATCAAAGCAGTAATCCGGTCCGTCTCTTTGATACGCAGGGTTTCTACTCCCGAGAAAGAAAAAGGGATTCCGTTCATACAGCAGGCAACGGCAAAAGATTGCACCAAATCCGGCATTTCGACAAAGTTAAATTCCAGGAAACGGATTTCCACTTCTTTTTTTCTCAACATTAATTTATCTCCCTGCCAAGAACTCTTTACGCCCAATTTTTCCCATACATACACCTGCCCGGCATCCCCCTGCAAACTTTCCTTTTCTAAACCGGTCAATGTTATTTCTCCTCCTTCAGCTATCGCCAGTAACTCATAAAAATAAGAAGCTGCACTCCAGTCCGATTCCACCCGAAAAGGCACCGGCGTATAGGGAAGAGGCGCTATTTTTATAAAATCGCCGTTCGTCTCAATTTCTGCTCCGAAAAAACGCATCAAAGCCACTGTCATATCGATGTATTTCCGGGAAACCACTTTACCAGTCAGGCGCAATCGCAAACCTTCGGCCATATAAGGGGCAATCATCATCAATGCCGAAATATACTGACTGCTCACCGAAGCAGGAATGGATATTTCACCTCCCCGCAAATAAGAACCATAAATCCGGAGTGGAGGAAAACCGACCTGTTCCCGATACTCAATGTGTGCGCCCAACCGATTTAAAGCATCCACTAAAACACCTATCGGTCGCTGTTTCATCCGCTCAGAACCCGTCAAGTCCCAAATACCGACAATCCTCGACAAAAAAGCTGTTAGGAAACGCATAGCTGTCCCCGCATGTCCTATATCAAAATAATTTACATCCGACCGCAATACCTGCAACATACTTTTCGTATCATCACAATCGGAAAGATTTTCGATTTCCAAAGGACTATCCGCCAATGCATTTAATATCAAAATCCGGTTGGATATGCTTTTAGAAGCAGGCAAACTAACTGTTCCTTTTATTTTATCGTTAAAACAGACGGCTATATTCATTTCTTTAAGCGGATTTTAATCATTGAGAAGAAAGGACCTGTAAAGCTTTCATTATTTCCTCCCGACTACAATAATTATCGATTGAGAATTCCCCGGGCTGACGCAAAAGAGTGAAGTTCACTCCTTTCTGTTCATTTTTCTTATCGTGTAACATCAATTTATATAAATCTTCTTCAGGCACCAAAGGCATATAAGGAGGATAGATTTGCCGGATGTACTGGCTGATTTTTTCATATAAGCCGGAGTCAAAGCCCATTTTTTCTGTAGAAAGGTACAATTCTGCCAACATGCCGTAAGCTACAGCATCGCCGTGATAAAGTTCCACTCCTTGCTCGATAGCTACGCTTTCAATAGCATGCCCTACGGTATGACCGAAATTAAGGGCTTTCCGGATACCGGTCTCCTGTGGATCCACTTCCACAACGGCATATTTCACTTTCACCGATTCTTCAATCATGCCGATCCATCGACTCTCCTCTATTTGTTCCGGTACAATCGAAAACACCGCCTCAAAATGTTCTCCTCCTGCCAGTAAAGCGTGCTTCAGCATCTCAGCAAATCCGGACAAAATCTGGCGCGGAGATAAGGTTTTTAAAAATGAAACATCTATAATTACTTTTTCAGGCATAGAAAACGTCCCGATTTCATTCTTTAAACCATTAAAATTCATCCCGGTCTTTCCTCCCACAGAAGCGTCCACCTGAGAAAGCAAAGTTGTCGGAATATTGATACATTTTATTCCCCGCTTAAAACAAGAAGCAGCAAAACCTCCGATATCCGTTACCAAACCTCCTCCAATGTTTACCAAAACAGCATTTCGCTTCGCTCCTCTATCGGATAGAATTTTCCAAATATATAATACACTTTCTGGCGACTTATGCGTTTCCCCCTCTCCAATGACAATCTTATTTTCTACCTTTATTTTTTCCAGATTCACAAGAGGCAGGCAATATTTATTGCTACCGGTATCAGCTAAAATAAAAATATTTTCCGATATAAAATTTTCCAATGCCTGCTCCAAAACACCCTTTACATCCCGGGTAAAGATAATATTCTCCATCATCGTTTAAACAACCCTAATTTATTGCTATTTCCTCAAGGTTTTAAAATTAAAATGCTCCACAATATCCTTTCCACAACCTTAAAACGCAACAAATATAAACCAAAACTTAAAAACTTCCCACCGAAATCCGCTTTTCCCTTCTTTAAAAAACAAACCCGAATAAACCGCGTATAACTGAAATAGAGTATTTTTTATTTCGAAGTGAAATATTGTTGCAACATTGCAACACCTCCTTTGAATAACTGCAATATTTTATTAAATTTGCAAATTTACAATATCTATTTATCTATAGTGTAGGTTGTTTTATCCGGGAAGCATATTCCGGATTTCCGGAAATATGATTCGTCCGCCAGCCGGATAAATACAGCCTGCACTTTCCGATTTAAATTGGAAAGTGAGGCCTATTTTTATTTTCAGCTTTTTTTCGTAAATTTGTTTATATCCCTTATCTTATTTATCATGGAAACGAATAGTTGCCTGAAAATGCAGGTTGCATTGACATTGCTTCCTAAATTCAATACACAAAAATACCTGACATTTATAGAACGATGTGGAGGTATTGAAGGTTTTTTCCACGAAAAAACCCGTGCTTTTTCGACTCTTTTAAAAGAATATCAGCTTTCTTTTTCCGACGAAAGGAAATCTGCCCTTAAAAGTGCAGAAGAAGAATTAAAAAATCTCGACCTGTACGATATACGGCTTTGTTCTGTCGAACATTCTAATTATCCTTTTCTACTAAGGCAATGCGAAGACACTCCTTTAGTCTTTTACTACAAAGGACAATTGGTTACCGAGTCTCTGCCTTATCTAGCCATTGTAGGTACCCGTCACGCTTCTGAGCGTTGCAAAATACGGGTTCGGACGATACTGAAAGAATTAGCCGAAAGGGGGCACCGGCTCGTTATTGTAAGCGGCTTAGCTTACGGTATCGATATTACCGCTCATTTGTCGAGTCTTACTCACCATTTCCCCACCTATGCGGTACTGGGACACGGGTTGAATCTCATTTATCCGGCAACCCATAAAAATATTGCTGAAAATATCCTCCGTCAAGGAGGAGCTCTCCTCTCAGAATATCCCTGCTCTTCGCCCTTTATTCCCCAACACTTTTTGCAACGAAACAGGATCATTGCCGGTTTAAGTCAGGCAACTTTTGTTGCGGAATCAGCTTTAAAAGGGGGAGCAATGGCTACCGCCCACATAGCAGCTTCATACGGACGCGACGTTATGGCGCTTCCGGGTAGGCCGGAAGACATATTTTCCAAAGGTTGCAATGAGCTGATCAAACAAAACATTGCCGCATTGGTAGAAGACAGTTCTGATATCACCTGCTTACTTCATTTAAAAGACAAAAAGAGTCCTCCTCAACAAACAAGCTTCAACTTTTTCGACACCGGTGATCAAGAGAAACAGGTTTTAAAAATACTGACTCAACAGGGATGTACTCCGATAGACGAATTAAGCAAAAATACCCGTATTGCAATGAACGAACTCATCGCTCTTTTATTAAAATTAGAATTAGAAGGCAAAATAATATCCCTTCCCGGAAAAAATTACATCATTTCTTAAAATTCAGAGGAAAAAGAAGTATAAAATTTCATTTTTTATAAATAATAGCGGATTTTAATAACAATTTAAATGTCACCTTTAAATTCCAGTAATAAATTGTAATAAAAAAAGGTTTACTTATCAAATAAAAATACGCTTAAAAATTTTGGAATATTAAATAAATAGGTAATTTTGAATCCTGAAAACGTTTGAGAAAATCAAATGTTTAAAAAGTGTCATATACAATCAAATACATTTATTAAAATCCTCTTGGGATTTTAAACGACTTAAAAATTATACACATGAGAGCAGAAATTAAAGAATTCATGGATGCCTTAAAGGCAAAAACTGTCGGTGAAAACGAATTCCATCAGGCAGTGGAAGAAGTTATTGAAACGGTTTGGGATACCTATCAGGCAAACCCCAAATACAAAGCCAATAAGATTCTGGAAAAAATGGTTGAGCCCGAAAGAGTTATCATGTTCAGAGTTCCATGGATTGATGATAAAGGTGAAGTACAAATCAACCGCGGTTACCGGGTACAATTCAACAGTGCTATCGGACCGTACAAAGGAGGTTTGCGTTTTCATCCGTCCGTAACCTTAGGAGGTTTAAAATTCTTAGGTTTTGAACAAACTTTCAAAAATTCCTTGACAACCCTTCCGATGGGTGGTGGTAAAGGAGGTTCTGATTTCAATCCGAAAGGAAAATCAGACAATGAAGTAATGCGTTTCTGCCAAAGCTTTATGACAGAACTTTGCAAATATATCGGTGCTGATACAGACGTTCCTGCTGGAGATATCGGTGTAGGAGCTCGGGAAATTGGTTATCTGTTTGGACAATATAAGAGAATCCGCAATGAATTCGTAGGTGTATTGACAGGTAAACCGCGTGAATTCGGAGGTTCAAGAGTTCGTCCGGAAGCTACCGGTTACGGTACGGTTTATTTTGCTCAACATATGTTGAAAGAAAAAGGCCAGGATATTAAAGGTAAAACCGTTGCTATTTCCGGTTTCGGTAACGTAGCATGGGGTGCCGCTCAGAAATTAGTTCAATTAGGAGCTAAATTAGTTACCATTTCTGGTCCTGACGGATATATCTATGACGAAAAAGGTATTACTCAGGAAGGTGTAGACTATATGTTGGAACTTCGTGCCAGCAACAACGATGTAGTTGAACCGTATGCAGCTAAATTCGGCGCTAAATTCTTCGCTAAGAAAAAACCGTGGGAAGTTAAATGCGATATTGCATTCCCGTGTGCTATTCAAAATGAATTGAACGAAGAAGATGCAAAACAATTGGTTGCCAACGGCTGTCAAATGGTTGTTGAAACATCTAATATGGGTTGTACAGCTGAAGCCGTTAAATTCTTGAACGCTAATATTACATTTGCTCCGGGTAAGGCCGCTAATGCTGGTGGTGTAGCTGTTTCAGGTTTGGAAATGAGCCAGAACTCTATGCGTTATAGCTGGACTGCAGAAGAAGTAGATCAAAAATTATCTCAGATCATGAAAGATATTCACGATACTTGCGTGAAATTCGGTAAAGAAGGAGATAAGATTGACTACGTAAAAGGTGCAAATGTCGGTGGCTTTATCAAAGTTGCTGAAGCAATGTGTGCTCAAGGACATGTATAAAAAGAAAAAATAATTTCTTTTTTCAATAAAAAGAAGCCGGCTGGAAATTAATTTCAGCCGGCTTTTTGCTTTTCTTTCTGTAAAAGTATTGCACTTGTAGTAGTTATTATACATTTCAGAAAAGATTAAATAAACCCATTGTACCCTTCAACGCTATCGCATATAACCACTAGTAAGAAACGACATATAGTTTAACATATTCTTTCCTACAATTTTTTTTGTATTTCCGATTAATCATTACCTTTACTCTACCAAATACAGATACCTATGTATATTGATACACATTCTCATTTGTATGGAGAAGAATTTGCCGCAGACCGGGAGGAAGTGATTCAAAGAGCCAAGGAAGCCCGGGTAGAAAAAATTATTTTACCCGATATCGATAGCCAAACCCGTTCGCAAATGCTGGAACTTTGCGACATTTATCCGGATTTATTATTTCCTTTAATCGGTCTACACCCGACATCTGTCCAGGCGGAATATAAAACAGAACTTCGGAAGTTAGAAGCTCAGCTCGGAGCAAGAAAATATTACGGAATAGGAGAATGCGGCATAGACCTTTACTGGGACAAAACTTATCTGAAAGAACAGGTAAAAGTTTTCGAGTATCAATTGGGAATCGCCCGGGAACTCAATCTACCTGTCATTATACATGCCCGGGAATCTTTAGAGGTAATTTTTACCTCTTTGAAAAAGTATCCTTATCTCAAAGGTATATTTCATTGTTTTTCGGGAGACATCAACCAGGCAGAGCAGGCAATTGACAGGGGATTTTTGCTCGGTATCGGAGGTGTAGTAACGTTTAAAAACACTCAGTTGGATAAAGTCCTTTTAAAAACCGGACTTTTCTCCCTCGTTTTAGAAACAGATTCCCCCTATCTGGCCCCCGTACCTTATCGGGGAAAAAGAAATGAAAGCAGTTACATTCCCCTCATTGCCCAAAAAATTGCGGATATCTTACAGGAAGATATAAAAAAAATAGAAAAAATTACGACGCAAAATGCAATGAATTTATTTACTTTGCACCCAGAAAACGCATCAAACCGTCAATATGAATAAATCCGTTTTAATCATCTATACCGGAGGTACCATCGGGATGATTAACAATCCTGAAACGGGAGCACTGTGTCCGTTCAATTTCGAACAAATTGTAAACGAAGTGCCTGAAATAAAAGAATTCGGATTTGATATTGACAGCTATACTTTGCCAGAACTAATTGACTCTTCCGATGTAAAACCCCAGGTATGGGCTCAATTGTGTCAGATTATTTTGGACAATTACGAGAAATACTGCGGTTTTGTGGTTTTACACGGTACGGATACGATGGCTTATTCTGCTTCTGCGCTGAGTTTTATGTTATCGAATCTCACGAAACCGGTTGTATTCACAGGTTCCCAGCTTCCTATCGGTACCATTCGTACAGATGGACGGGAGAATCTGATCGCTGCCCTGGAAATCGCTGCAGCTTATATAGAAGATAAAGCAATTGTACCGGAAGTATGCATTTTATTCGGAGCAAAACTATTCCGGGGGAATCGGACAACAAAAATTAATGCTGAAAGTTTCGATGCCTTTCAGTCCTTTAATTATCCGCCTTTAGCAGAAATCGGGATCCACATTCATTATAACTATGGAGCAATCGATTATTCTCCCCGTACCGAGAAAGTTTCCGCTTCTACTGAAATGAATACTCATATTGCCATATTAAAAATATTTCCGGGTATTCGTCCCGAGTTACTGGAATCCGTCATCCAAACGCCAGGCTTAAAAGGATTGATTCTGGAAACCTATGGTTCGGGAAATGCGCCTACAGATGCTATTTTCCTAAATAAAATCCAGCAAGCTTGTGAAAAAGGAATCATTATTTACAATGTCACCCAATGTCAGGGCGGAACAGTGGAAATGGGACGCTATGAAACCAGCACAGCACTTATAAATGCTGGAGTTACAAGTGGATATGATATTACAACTGAAGCTGCAGTATGCAAGATGATGTATGTATTGGGACAACAGAAAGACGCTAACGAAACAAAAAAAAGTTTAAATTCGGCCTTAAAAGGAGAAATAACTGTAAATCGTATTGGATTTTAACATTTTTTTTGTACCTTGGCCCGTCGTTTGGAGTGCAGTTGTAGGATACAAAGGTTTGCAATAAATATAGAAATATATAGAGTTAAATTTTAATTATTTATAAACTAAAAATCAGTTAAAGAGATCATGAGAAAATTATTTGCACTAATAGCAGTTTTAGGAATGCTTACTATTGGAGCATCAACAATGCTAATGGCTCAGGAATCAACAGAACCTGAAACACAAACAGAAGAAACAACCACTACTCCTCAGACCACAACATTGGATGAAGACGTTGTAGAAAGTACGTCAATGCATGCCGCTATCAAACAGAAGTTCATCGAAGGTGGTGCTGGATTTATGGCTGCTGTTGTACTTTGTTTAATTTTCGGTTTGGCAGTTGCTATTGAGAGAGTTATTTATTTGAATCTTTCTGATACGAATACCAAGAAATTGGTGAACGGAGTAGAAGAAGCTTTGAATAACGGAGGTGTTGAAGCAGCTAAAGAATATTGCCGCAACGCTCGTGGACCGGTTGCCAGCATTTTCTATCAAGGATTGATGCGTTATGACCAGGGAGTAGACATGGTTGAAAAATCAGTTGTATCTTATGGATCTGTACAAATGGGTCTTTTGGAAAAAGGTCTTACATGGATTTCATTATTTATCGCTATCGCCCCGATGTTAGGGTTCTTGGGAACAGTAATCGGTATGATCGAGGCCTTCGATAACATTCAGGCAGCAGGGGATATGAGCCCGGCTCTGGTTGCAGGAGGTATTAAAGTGGCTTTGATTACGACCGTTGGTGGTTTGATCGTAGCTATGATCCTCCAGGTATTCTTCAACTACTGTAACTCAAAAATCGAAGGCATTGTAAACAACATGGAAGATGCTTCAGTTAGTTTGTTGGATATCTTAGTAAAATACAATCAAAAAAATAAATAATCAACCATGACCGAGAAGATATTAAAAATTATCACTATTGTAATGTTCGCCATTACCCTTGTGATATTGGGTATGTTTATGTTCGGGGGAGAAGTACCCGATCAGCTCTACTCAACACCAATACATACGGGAGCATTACTTAACTGGGCCTATATACTGTTTATTATTGCAATAATAGCAGCAATTATATTCCCTATCGTAAGGTTATTCACCAGACCGAAACAAGCGATGAAGAGCTTTATAGGTTTGGTAGCCCTTGCAGTAGTTATACTCTTTGCTTATTTGCTGGCTGATGGTACTCCGATGCAAATCGTAGGATACTCAGGCCCGGACAATGTTCCGTCACGTCTGATTTTCTCAGATACCATCATCTATACAATGTATTTCTTGTTCGCAGGAGCTATAATTGCTATTTTAGCAACTGAACTTCTGAGAAAATTCAGATAATCATTTCCCCATAGGGAATTAGATAAAAACGAAAAATATGGCAAAAAAAACACCAGAAATTAATGCTACTTCAACTGCCGATATTGCATTCTTGTTGCTTGTATTCTTCTTGGCTACAACGACGATGAATGTGGATTCCGGTATGTTCCGGAGATTACCGCCATATCAGCCTGACAATACCGAAGCACCTAAAATTGCAAAAAGAAACATCTTGCAAATATTGGTAAACCGGAACAATCAGCTGGCTATCAACGGTGAATTAGCTGATGTTTCTACGCTAAAAGAGAGAACGGTTGAATTCATACTGAACCCGACAAACGACGAAAATTTACCGGAAAAAATAGTAAAAGATGTCGATTTGTTAGGAAATGTAGAAGTATCCAAAGGGATCGTTTCTCTACAAAGTGATAAAGGAACATCCTATGAAATGTATATTGCTGTCCAAGATCAATTAGCAGCAGCATACAATGACGTAAGAGACCGGAAAGCCGTGAGCAAATGGGGTAAAAAATATTCAGCTTTGACATCCGAACAACAGGATGCCATCAAAAACTGGGTGCCCATGTCAATATCAGAAGCAGAACCTAAAAACATAGGAGGTAAAAAATAATGGCAAAATTTAAAAAAGACGGCAAAAAAGAAACGCCGGCAATTTCAACAGCGTCATTACCTGATATTGTGTTCATGTTGTTGTTCTTCTTTATGGTTAGTACGACCATGCGTGAAGTAACACTTATGATTCAGAATAATCTGCCTCAGGCAACACAAATTGCTAAACTGGAAAAGAAATCGTTGGTAAGTAATATTTATGTAGGAAAACCGACATTACAGTACCAGAAAGCATACGGTACGGAACCCCGTATCCAACTGAATGATAAATTCGCAACACTGGAAGACGTAGGTGCCTTCGTAGCTGCTGAACGGGAAGCCCGGAAAGAGGAAGACCGGAACAGCATTACCAATAACCTAAAAATCCAGTCTGAGACCACGATGGGTATTGTCACTGATATCAAACAAGAATTACGTAAAGCTAATTCTTTGAGAATCAACTATGGTGCTAGACAAAAGGTCACCAAGCACTAATAACTAAAAAAAAGGGGATCTAAAATCCCCTTTTTTCTTGCAAAATTATTATTTTTGCAAACGCAATTGGTTCCGTAGTTCAATGGATAGAATGAAGGATTCCGGTTCCTTTGATTGGGGTTCGAGTCCCCACGGGATCACAGAGCCAAAAACCCAAAACGCTTAAATCAGTGTTTTGGGTTTTCTTTTTATGTTTTGTAATTCCTGCGACAGTGTCGCAGGAATTGATAAGACGGTTGAGGATAATTGTAGATTGAATTCGTCCGACACTGTCGGACGAATTGTATTTAACTGATTTACAATCATATCCTTTATTTGCGGATAGATTATATAAAATTGACGGGATAATTTAAAAAGAGTTTCGGTAAGCCCGCGGGTATTTACTTGTTTTTCGAGTGTTTTCAGGAGATTGGTTCCGTATTGGGCACGGTCTTCCCCTCGCTGCTCAAATTCGATGATGTAGAAACCTATGAGCCAGTTGCGAAGAGTGAGGTTTCGGTTGATAGCTTTGAGTGCACTGGACTGCAATGCAATGTGGGTCTGACAAATAGCGGAGGAAAGGTCAGGTAATTTCATGATGTAGTGGATTTTGTTACAAATATACGCTTTTTATAAGTCACCTGACAATTTTATATACTCCACAGGATCACAGAACCCAAACAGAAAGTCTGTATTGGAGTTTATTTTTACACATTAGGGACGTGCCCTAATGTGT
>JZRM01000252.1:0-13619 GCA_000963415.1 Blastocystis sp. subtype 6 | reverse complement strand
TTCAGTGGATATGGCTATTAATTTTGACCTGTATTCCATTGATTGTTAACAAACAGTACCACACTACTAATTATGACTGAGTTTCTTCCTTTGCGACCTCGGCAGTTTTATCTACAGGAGCTTGCGCAGCAGAAGAGGGATTGGGATTCTCCTCAATAGGCTTTTCAGCAGCTGTATTCACGGTTTGCTCTGGTTCCTGATTCGGCTCTGGTGGGATTTCAGAGTCACTTTCGTTCATCGGTTTTGTTTTTTTGGCCTTTTTCGATTCCTTCTTAGCCATAGCTTCCTTCTTATCTTTAGCTTCCTTCTTAGCCTTTTTCGCCTTCTTCTTCTCTTTCTCCGAATCACTAGACTCAGACTCGTCTGAATCGCTGGACTCCGATCCCTCTTCTGAAGAGTACTCGGAGTCATCTTCCGAATACTCTGAATCACTTTCTGAATACTCCGAATCATCATCCGAATCGCTATCCTTCGAAATCACCTTGGTAGATTTTCGAGAACTCTTCGCCTTCGGGTTCTTCTTGGAACCCTTCTTTTTCGGGCGCTCCTTCTTAGCCGCCATGTTAGCAATCGAGCTCGGGATATCTGTGATGGTACTGACAAGAGCAGCGCCCGACTCTTTCAGCAATCTCTGTTCGTTCTTTGCGCGCTTCTTGCTCAGACTCGAGAGATCCTTCGAACGCTCCTTGATTTCATCTTTCGAAGGATTATAAGTCAAAGAGGCGTACACGTCCTCATCTACACCCTTGTGTTTCTGTTGGATGCGATCGACATATTTCTGGCCGTACTTGAACCCAATCTGCGCAGTAAAACGCTGGAAAGCGGGCATTCCATAGTTTGTAGCAAAATACACGATTGAAGCAACAGCAGAACTAAGATTATCAGGACACTCATCTGACTTAATAATAGTTTTCACATTCGATTGAACATTCTTTACAAGAGGAACAAGCAAATCAAAAGCATTGCACTGCTGCTCCAACTTAATCACTTCTATTGTCCACACTTTGAGCTTGTCTTTGTTCCCACCCTTAAAGGCGTGATAAGCCTCCTCCAGGGCATGATCCAGCTTTTCTTTCACATGCTGGTACTCCTATACAAATTAAATGTTACAAAAGCGTAAACGGGAATCATGTCCTTGGTTAAGGCAGCGGTCTGCTTGGTGAACTCCTTCTTATTCCACGATTTAACACCAAGTTTCCAGAAAGGGATCTTCTTTACCAAATAAGCTGGGTCTGGTACTACGTATTATCTTCAATGTGCTCATTTACTCGAAGCCTTAATGGCCTTTTCAGTACGGTCCACAAACAATTGGGCAAACATAACGTGAATTTGAGATAGAAACACACAAAACACAAGTATAGTGTGAGTCGCATTATGATTATCAAGGGTTGTGTATCTGCTTTTGTCACACTGATCTACTGCAAAAGCCGGATCTATGTATTTGCTCCGGCTTTTAGATCTGTATTACTACTGTTATCGGAAGTACAAATAAACAAAAAACTGTGTTCCACCATCCGATATTCATGCATTCGTGATCCTAATTGCACTTGCAGTTTTTTCTTCATCCTGCTGGTTCCATTCGGTATTGGCGGTACTATGCACCAGTATAATCCTTTTTCGTTGGAAATGGTATATCTCTCGTGCACAGATATGGCTACTTCTCTGGAAATGAAGTACATGTTGTATAGATGGAGATGGGGATATAGATATTAGCTACTATATGTCCCTGATTAACACAAGCACTCATAAGCTATATAGGGACGATTTAGAATTTATTACCTATTCGTTTCTCCATTCTCCTTTCTCCATTCTCCTTTTCTCCTTTTCAAGTATATTTATTTTGATTCTCAATAATGCTTGCTAGTACATATTTCAAAGTGCTCTACTAATGGAATAGAGGCCATTAACTCTCTTAAGCCTTCTGTTTTCCGTTCTTTCGCCACCTCTCGTTGGGCTGCTGTAGGATACTGAATGAGTGCATGAGTGTGTAGGTTGCTCAGGCTCCTCCAGATGCTATTCTTGGTTTGAACGAGATGTTTAAGGCTGACAAGGATCCTCGTAAGGTTTCTCTTGGAGTGGGTGCCTACCGTGATGACAATGGAAAGCCTGTGATTCTTCCTTGTGTTGCAGAGGCTGAGAGACGCATCGCTGGAAAGAGTGATCATGAGTACCCTCCCATTCAGGGCCTCCCCGATTTCAATAGACTTGCTGCCGAGTTTGTGTATGGAGCGAACAGTCCCGCTATCAAGGAGGACAGAGTTGCTGTGTGCCAGGCTCTTTCTGGAACAGGTTCTCTTCGTCTGATTGGCGATTTCTTGAGGAACGTTAAGGGCTACGAGCGCATATACATCCCTAACCCCACCTGGCCTAACCACTTTGGTGTGTTCAACGCAGCTGGTATTCCTAATGAGAAGTACAATTATCTGGATGCTAACAATCGCTTGGATATCGATGGAATCCTGAAGGCTATCAAGGCGGCTCCTGCCAACAGTGCCTTCTTGTTCCATGCTTGCGCTCACAATCCTACTGGTGTGGATCCCTCGAAGCAGCAGTGGAAGCAGATTTCCGACGCTGTCAAGGCTGCTGGCTGTGGAGTCATCTTCGATTGTGCCTACCAGGGCTTCGCTTCCGGCGATATGGAGGGCGATGCCTATGCCATCCGTCTGTTCGTTGAGGAGGGCCATCAGATCTGCTTGGCTCAGTCGTTCGCTAAGAACTTTGGTCTGTATGGAGAGCGCTGCGGAGCTGCTTCTGTGGTGTGCGCCAACAAGGAAGAGAAGGAGCGCGTGCTCTCCCAGCTGAAGGTGGCTGCTCGTACTCTCTGGTCCAATCCCCCATTGTATGGAGCTCGTATTGTCCAGACTGTGCTGGGTGATCCTAAGCTGAAGGCTCAGTGGTACGAGGAGTGCGCTGGAATGGCTCACAGAATCATCTCCATGCGTCAGGCTCTGGTCGACGGCCTGAAGAAGGCGGGATCGACTCGTGACTGGTCTCATATCACAAGCCAGATCGGAATGTTCGCTTACACTGGTCTGACCAAGGAGCAAGTGGAGCGCTGCATTAAGGAGTTCCATATCTATCTGACCATGAATGGACGTATCTCCATTGCTGGACTGAACACTCACAATGTGGATTACGTTGCCAAGGCTTTCCACGAAGTGACTAAGAACTAATTGCAAAATATGCGCTGTTTGTTTGAATAAAGACAAAACCATCGTTTCCCTTCTTTTTCAACCATAAAATGCAAAGTTTTTCGCACACTATCTAACTCATTCTTCATAATAGGAACAAAATAAGGATTCTCCTGATAACTTTTCTCAAGCAGTGAATATAGCACAGAGCGATAGTCTCGATCATCTACAGGATAAGTGCCCATCCCTGCATTTACCGCCAATAGAAGAAAGAAATGCCTGCAGTTCATACAATGTGGTATCATGCCTTATCTACTTCACACCAGATACGAATCAAATACTGCCTTTCGTTTGACGGATGGATTCCTGCTCGATCCTTTGTTGCAAAATGTACTCAGGTGAGGCGTGTCGTCAGCTATTGGAGTGATTTCCACATTTGGTACTTTTTCTCTACTCGATGCAAAAGGGATACTCTTGTTCTCAATTAGCGAGCTTGTCTCCAGAGCAGATAAACCCAAAAGTAATGAAACACCGGAAGAAACTAGAATCGCACAAAAAAGACAATATTACACTGTGTATCTTTATTCTGACTCCCACCACCATCGATATTTTGTTTCAATATGGAAAAGTCATCCTTTTGCCCTTTCAAAATATTACTTGCCCACTCTGTGCTGAAAAAATATAATGACTCGTCCAATTTATGTTTTCTCACTTGTTCCCACGCCTTTTCGATCACAAAAGCCTCCGTAATCACCTTTTCCTTAGCACGAGCCTCTTCTACCTTATAGAGCACTTCGGTAGAAATCGATATTTCTCTCCTCCCATTTCTTGATTTATAAGGAAGGTCATTCAGTATTGCATCGCGGTTATTTATTATGGAAGATATCGTTGATGTGCTGACGTTCCTCTTAGATCGCTTGTAGTATTCCTCCGCCACCTCAGCATACTTCAACTCAGGATGCTCCTCCTTTATCCGAATGATCTCCTTCTTGTCCTGATTGCTTAGAACGTTTCGTTTTCGTGCGAGAGGCATGACAAACAATAATCTGAGCAAATATCGAAAACAGCGCTCTAAACGTTTGTGACAGGGACAATAAACAAACAGAATTCAATTGCCAAAGTGAGTAATCAAATACCCATAATGAAAAAGTGTGATTCTGATTGGCTCCTTATATAGTTTTGATCAACAGCAAGTTTGCTGGGTTGAGTAACGTCAACTTGTCACCCAAGTGGGAGTAGATTGATGGAAGGTGCAAAGTCCTTTGGGTTTGGGTTTGTAACGTCAATGATTTGCCCAAATAGTTTGCGAGGTAAACATGGATGTTTCCTAGGAGTTCGAAATGTCCTGGTTTTTAAGGAATGGGGTATCGCTGGAGGCTGGCAACAGAGCACAGAAAACCCATCTCCTCTTGAGCTATATGGATTACAGATCTACATGACTTACCTACTTGGTTCATGGGAATGTTTGTATCGACTGTTGGTCGTCTAACTTTTTGCCACTTCGGATGGACGAAGGCAGCCTGCAGCGGGTTCATCGCTTGGTTTTTCTTTTGCAAAGTAGCTGAGCTCTGTAGCACTCATTCTCTAAGGCGATTCAGATTCACTGGAATCAGTAACACAGCAGTTGCAAATATTGGCATGCAGGGACAGCAACAGCGCAGATGGAATGGTGTCTATGGTAGAACCTATCATGTTGATAAGATGCGAAGGTGGGAAAGCTAATGTTATCAGCACATTCCAGAGAGCGCGTATCTGCAGGTATTCTGCTGAAAACTGTGCTGAAAGCCTTTCCCGATTTTTCTGTCTCGGCAACTCGTTTTTCTCTTCCAATAGAATGGGATTGTTTCAGCGCGCACGCAATTCGAGAGATCCAGAAGTGGCTGACCAGTGATTGCAGTGTGTGAGCTCCTGAAGCTGTTAATGTGCAGATCGACGAACTCAATAGTACTGAGTCCATGTCACAAATTCAGTCCAAGTTGAAAACCGTATTGGAGGAAGAAGTCGAGGAATCGAAAGATTTGGAGGAGATATTGGACGAAGCGCATGGCATGATGGATATCGGTATTTTTCCTGAGGAGATGCCAAATAGAACCTGCAGCTGGTCTAGTGAGTCGTACTGATTTGATCTACAAGACACCCGTTTCTCAAGAAGACGAAGTGGAACATCCGCAGTGGATGGCTTCGCTTCTCAAGTCGATAGAGGTTGATCAGACACCCTTGTCGGACGTTTTTATGTCGTCCTTGCAGCAGTATTGCGTTATTGCGTGGTACTCTCTAGTTGTCTGGACGTTTCTTGGGAGCATCGTCATGGGAGTTTTATAGTATTATCTGCTTTTCTGCATCAGTACCATTTCGGTCCAGAAGTTGGTGCTTTTGTTTTGAATGATTCTAGGTAACGAGCATTCTTTTTTTCATCCTTGTAATTGCACTTTTCAGCGACTATTTTATTGATGCGTCGTTTGACCTGTATTGTGTACCTGTTCGAGAATCTGTCTGTGAGTGCTTAAAGGTTCTTGTGAGATCACCACCATGGAACGATGCACTTGTCCAAGTGATTACTCATCTTCATCAGCAGCACGACTGGAAGCCAGGGGAAGAATGGACATGGCTGTATGACCTGGTTTTAGCAGCTGACGTAGTGAACTGCTATTCATCCTCTATGGTGGACATGGTTTTAGACTGGTTTCGCAAAGGGGATTATGCTACTCAAGAATTGGCAGGAAGGCTCCTATGTAGATGGTTAAAGAAGGATCGCTCTGTACTATCGTTGGATGAATTGGCAGAGTTGCGTGAATTTATTGTCAAACAGTTAAGTACTCATAACTTTCTTTCTGAATGGAACTGTGCATTAGAGTCCTATTTCTATATTCTTTCTTATGTTTCTCCACAGAAAGAGTGTACATGGGATGATATAATGAACTGTGGGTTGATAGCAGGTAATAAGATGTAGATCTACAGAATAATCTATTTGGAAAGAGAAGGAGGGATTCCTTCTTGACACTTGTTGCATTCTATTCATTACATCATTCCGAAAGGGTTCGCAAAGCTGTGTATTGCTGTATTGACCATCTTTCTGCATATTTTCCTGCTGATGAATGCTCAGTTCAATTGTTGATGGATTCTGTAGTATGTGAGTCATCCTCTCTACAAGCTGCTGCTTTCCAAACTCTTTGTCTCCTTCTGAAATCTGGAAGAGATACATCGGAATGGGAATCTCATCTCCTTTCTGTAATGAGTTCTGATGGGAGGTTCATTGATGAAAAACGATTGGAGGGTATTGCTCCTTTTGTCGGAAAAGTTGCAGATATCAGTGGATGGTGTTTTGTCCAACAACATAAAGTTGTTAACCATGAAGTATTACAGATGTGTTTATGTTTAATGCATGTTGTTTGGGGATATGATTATCAATTTGGCTCTGATCCACTGAATGATCAGATGTTAATCTTATGTGAACAAGAAGATGTACTGCAGTGGATATGTAATATTCAGTTAAGCCAGCCTGTTCCAATTCCTCCTATTCTTAAATCGGATCATTCTCGTGTCGCAAAGGATTTTCAACCTCTGGTTTATTCAGATGATATGGAACTGGATTCTCTACAGCAAAAAATCATTTCCACTACTGTCCATTATCCACCTTTAATGGAATCAGTGAATCCAATTCTGTTAACTAGTAATATGGATAGTGTAATCGCTATTATCGATGATTTTAAGTCAACTCAGTCTTCAGAAAATGGTAGCATTCATTTGAGCCTCTTATTATAGATTTGATTTCTTTGATTATGTTAAAAAAGTACATTCGATCATTCTACGAACGAAAGGCACATCTGGATACAAAGCATGAGAATCAACAGCGAATGCATCGATTTCTTCTTTCCTTAAATCAATACTATCAAAATGGTGACAGAAATACTCTCAAAACTGTTTTATCAGAGGTTCATCATGTTCTACCTTTATTACCCTCTTTCTTTTTTACTGCAGTATGTTGTGCGCTTCCCTTATTATCTGTTCAAATATCTAAACGTGTCATATCGAATATTTGCCGCATAGATGTGGAGCATCACTCTTTGCGGGCAATTACCATCTTTCTTAAACGGCTTTCTCATACTGATCAGTTTACTGATATACAGCGATCACTAAATGAATTAATATTTCACGGATTAGATGGAACTAATCAAGATCAGTTAAAGAGTATTGCAGTCTTTCAAGCAACAGTAGGTGGGATGGATGCCGCAGACGTTTTGCAGGACTTAATCAAGGTTTTCGATAAAGTAAGTTTGAATTGTCCTACCCTGGACTCAATTCATCCAGTGATTGCTGGATTGGAAAAGTGCATCCCTAATGAAATAATCGATCCTTTCCTTGAACATCTATGTAATATCTTGTTATTAGACCCTTGCAAGTCATCGATTGTACACTCAATTGACTTGATACTCTGTATTTATCATAAGCATACATCAACTCTCCTTTTTGTGTTATACTCCCTTCTTTTAACGATTAACACAAAGTTATCGTTGTTCAATGCTGACTCTCGTGTTCATTCGCGTCTTCTTCGACTTCTAACAATATTATTGCCACTCGAAGATCTTGAACCTCCTTTTAGAGACAATACACAACGTGAGATATGGGTAGAGTCACGTAGTAAATATGAAGAATATAATCATCGTATTTCTTCCATGAGAATGATCACTAGGGTATGATCACTATGCACTTCCATTTTCACCACTATTGCCTCTTCGTTCGTATTCTATAATTCAACTGTTGATAATTAGATACCAGCTAGAGGGAGTTCGCTGGTTACTGCGTAACTGTATTACTGGTATTTCTTCAGGTGGAATTCTCGGTGATGAGATGGGTCTTGGGAAAACGGTGCAAGCTGCAGTTGCAGTAGCCTGCTGTGAAGAATCTTTGCCAAGTATAGTAATCACTCCTAAGAGTCTGTTACTGAATTGGGAAGCTGAGATCCGTAAGTTCATTCCCGCAAGTATCATGGATGTAATAGTGTATTCATGCTATTGGTTGCTGATATAGATTTAATCCCACTACTACTACACATGATAAGGAACTGAGTGATATCAAGTCATGGATAAAACCTCACTCATTAGTATTGCTTTCTTTTCCTACTGTTAGAAATGAGTTAAATAGAAAAGACTCTATTTTCTCTATCCATTTCTCGTGTTGCATTCTGGATGAAGGCCATTTTATTCGTAATCATCAATCCAAACTTCATCTTGCCATCTGTAAGATTAATGCGAATCATCGCATCGTTCTGACAGGTACTCCTGTTCAAAATTACCTTGAAGATATCTTTGGAATTTTCGAGTTCATTGCCCCTGGATACTTTGGTGATTATAACCATTTTTATGATGAGTACGTGAAACCAATTGCTCGATGCTATCATAAGAGGAATCGACCGACTGTAAACTATGCAAACGAACGCATTGAGGTTTTGAATCAAGCTGTTCGTCCATTTTTGTTGCGACGGACCAAAAAGGACGTTCAGTTAGAACTACCTGAAAAGATATTGTGCGATGTCATGTGCCCATTGAGTGACTGCCAGATCAGTGTGTATGATTTATTGAGTCCTTGAATGTAGTCTGAATGCATTCCGAGAATGGGTTAATTCGGACTTGGCGGAAGAGACAGCAAGAGGCCAGATCCTCCAACAGAGCATTGCAATTGCGACACATCCATCCCTCTGCAATTATCTGGACTCCATATTGTAGGCTTTACTAGAACTATTTACTCAGTAGCCTCCCTTTTTCTGTGACAAATCAGCTTCAGATGTATTCGTGCTCGGGAAAGTTCGTTGCATTGAAGTTGCTTCTAGAAAAGATGTTACATGTTGGAGAGTTCTCTGACTCTCGTACTGTGATGTCTGGAAAAGTGGTAGTCTTTTCCCAGAAACCACAATGTATTGATCTTATCATATCAGAACTGCTTTCCCATTATCAGCATCTTCATTACGTGGTAATGACGAGTGAGCTGAGTGTCAAGAAACGGATGGAGATAGTGGAGTCGTTCCAAACGGATCGTGATGTCAAGTTACTTTTAGCGACTACAGGCGTTTGTGGGCATGGCTTTACGCTTACTGCTGCAAGCACTGTGATCGTTGTTGATCACAACTTCAATCCCTATGTAGACATGCAGGCTATTGATCGTTGCCATCGTCTTGGGCAAGAAAATACAGTCAATGTCTATCGTCTCGTTAGTGATGAGACAAATGAATCAAGACTTATGAAGTATGTTGTTGGTTGGGAGTATTATGGTAGTTTGCAACGCTTTAAGGAGTATATTGCAACAGCAATTGTGAAAACTGAAAGTGGAGAGAGTAAACAGCTGGCAGTATTAAGTGAACTGGAGAAACAGCATAACGTTAACGATGACAACAGGAAGAGAATGAAGGTTGCTGAATAAATCTTGTTTGTTGGTATACTTTTGTTTCCTACAAATGGATTCCACTCAAGATGATCTCGATGATTTACTTCTTACAATTTTGCGAGATTCGCGAGAGTATGTTATGAAAAAGAAAGAGTTCTATACCATTTTTAGTGATGTCTGATTTCTAGCACTGCTTTCATGCATAGGGTATATTCGACTTAACAACAAATGGAATACTCTCTGGAAATCGGCTTTTCTCTCGATACTCAGCGGATATTGATTTTGATCCGTATTTCGTATTGTACAGTATATTTCTTGCTTAATTCCCAAAGGAAGTGCGAACATGATGATTGTGTAATTCAAGCACCAAGTATCAAAAAAGCTGAAACAAAGCTATTTAAAGAAGAAGCCCCCTCGAATGACGAACTCCGACAAAGAAAATGCAATCCCGGAGAAAACGGGGAGGTTTGGAAAGAGACTACACCTACGGAAGATGAGCAATTCGAAAGAAAAGTAGAGCAGTATCGAAAAGATCCTCTCTACCTTTTAAACCCTCTTCCAACCTTGCATCAGAGAAAGGCTCAGAATACTATTAGAAAGAGTGGATGGTATGATGTTTATGATCATTGTAGGTTTAGTGAAATTAGGAGAACTTTGCTCTCTACAGCGAAGAATAGATGCTGAGATTGATGAGTATAATTCTCGATGTAATGAAAAGTGATTAGCTCTCTGTTTCTTACACAACCCTAACCTAAAATCATGCCAAAATTTTGTATTGCAGAAAAATGAGTGCTTTCGTTGATGCAAAATATCTTTAATAGACACGTTTGCACCATGCTCAAGCGTATGATGAAAATCGCTCTTGGGAGCGAGGTTGACAAATCGTATATTGTAGAAGAAAAACCGGTTGCAACGGGTGGACCTCATTTTTGTTGGAGAGTATATCTTTTATTTGTCAATTTTGATCTTGTAGGTCCATAATGCTGTGCGTAGGAGCACAAATGAAGAGGTTTCCGTGTTTTACTTTAAGGAAAGTTTTTTAACCCCTGAGGACAAGCCGTATAAGAGTGACTTCTTCTATCTGTTACATCAGGATGTTAAAAAGATGTCTATGTAAGGGATTTGGATTTTTACAATGATCAGGCTGAGACATCCGTATACTCTCAAGGTAATCGAAGTGATGCCTGAAAATCCAAAGGAGATTGTATTTGTGACGGAGCGTGTACTTTGCTCTCTTGCGAATAGATGTAACGATTTTACAAATCTGCCTACCGAGTCAATTCAGAAGAATATCAAGGAGCATGCTCTCTCTCAGTTTGAAGTGACCTGCGGATTAGTATCTCTTGTCACTGACTGATAACTTAGATCCATGTTTGCGATGCATTGGTGTTTATGCATGACACGGCGAAGATGGTTCACTTGGACCTTAGTCCGCAGAACATATGGATCACTCCGGATGGTTCCTGGAAGTTAGCAGGTTTTGGCTTTTCACTCTCTCCAGACACTGGTAGCACACGGTATCTCTTGGACTGCGGAACAGTGGTTTGTTTCTGTGCCTCTGCTTTATCATAGCCTCCTACTCGTTATGCTGCCGTTCCTGATATGAATTACGCTGCTCCTGAACTAAGCACCCAGCCGGGAAACTTCACCAATGCATCCGATCTCTGGTCTCTAGGTTGTCTGATCTGGGAGCTGTTCAGTTTGGGGATAGAAGCCAATGGCACTACTCATAAGTTGATTAATGTGGAGGATGGAAATCCTCTGACTCACGCTTACAAGGTACAGAATCTAGGTGCAATTTCGATGGAACGTATCCCGGAAATGCTGCAGCCTTGCTTAAGAAATCTGTTATCGATCGATCCAAGTTATCGCCAATCTGCTGCGGCTGTGAAGAACTGCTCGTATTTCAGTAGAGGTCCAGTTCAGACAATGCGTCAACTGGAAAACTTGCTTCAAATGGACGAATCACATCAGAAGGAGGTATTGAAGAATCTCCAGTCATCGTTGTCAGATTTCCCAGTGAATATATTGGAGTCTATGGTGATCCCAAAACTAGCAGAAGTGTCGAATATTTCTGATTTCGCTGTTGATTTACTTCCTTGTTTACTGTTCATTGGAAGTAAAGTGGATTCCTCTGTATTCAACAAGAAAGTGGTACCAGCATTGACTCCAATTATTACTATTACGTCACCTCCAGAATTAGTTACTCAGCTGTATATTATATTCTTGAAGCAGATTAATATGATTTTTGAAAAGGGTGATAACGAGTTCAAGAACAAACATCTTCTAACAATCTTATCGCACTCGTTATCTAGTGGAAATAAACAGTTGCAAATGCCAGTACTGAAATCTATGGTATCATAGATGATAAATTGATATGTAGGATGAGGTTTGGGCATCCTGTGATAAATCGCGTGTGAAGGAAGTGCTGGTTCCAAAGTAGATTATTAAATACTTACTAAATCATAGGATACAAAAAGTTATCCTCGAAAATAGTGATGTCGAAGCGCGTATTATTGCTGTTACGTGTCTCTGCGATCATCTTGATGCCTTCACCAACAGCGAAATACAGTCAGAAATTCTGAACACGTATAAGAAGGTTATTATTATGAATTGTTGTAATGTAGTTACTGGCGGAAGAACGTAATCCCGAGTTAATGGTAGCTGTAACGCATTGTTATGCTGCCATTGGCAAAAAGTTCGGTGTTGCCGTTATTGCACAGACTATCTTGCCGAAAGTAACCTATCTTTTGGCTGAAAAGTCATTGGAGGGTGAACAGTATACTGCAATACTCTCGGATGTGGAAGATATGCTGCAGACAATTACAACACTTCGTCAACCTGAGTTTGCAAAGAAGGCAGAAGAAAAGGCAAAGAGAGAAGCAGAGCAACTAAAGAATGAAGCTGCAAAAGCTAGTGTCAATGATATGTTTGGAGGAATGGATAATAAACCTTCTAATGATGGTAATGACTTGTTTGGAGGAATGGATAGTAAACCTGCTGATGGTGGTGATATGTTTGGAGGAATGGATAATAAACCTGCTGATGATGGTGATATGTTTGGAGGAATGGACAACAATTCTTCTAAACCTTCTACAGACTTTGGAGGAATGTCAATGGGAGGTGATATGTTTGGAGGAATGGATAACAATTCTTCTAAGCCTTCTAATGATTTTGGAGGAATGTCAATGGGAGGTGATATGTTTGGAGGAATGGATAATAAACCTGCTGAACCTTCTAAACCTTCTAATGATTTTGGAGGAATGTCAATGGGTGGTGATATGTTTGGAGGAATGGACAATAATTCTTCTAAACCTTCTACAGACTTTGGAGGAATGTCAATGGGTGGTGATATGTTTGGAGGAATGAATAACAAACCTGCTGAACCTTCTAAACCTTCTACAGACTTTGGAGGAATGTCGATGGGAGGTGATATGTTTGGAGGAATGGACAATAATTCTTCTAAGCCTTCTAATGATTTCGGAGGAATATCGATGGGAGGCGATATGTTTGGAGGAATGGATAATAAACCTGCTGAATCTTCTACAGACTTTGGAGGAATGTCGATGGGTGGTGATATGTTTGGAGGAATGGATAATAAACCTTCTGAACCTTCTAAGCCTTCTAATGATTTTGGAGGAATATCGATGGGAGGCGATATGTTTGGAGGAATGGACAACAATTCTTCTAAACCTTCTAATGATTTTGGAGGAATGTCAATGGGAGGTGATATGTTTGGAGGAATGAATAATAAACCTGCTGAATCTTCTAAACCTTCTAATGATTTTGGAGGAATGTCGATGGGTGGTGATATGTTTGGAGGAATGGACAACAATTCTTCTGAACCTTCTAAACCTTCTACAGACTTTGGAGGAATGTCGATGGGTGGTGATATGTTTGGAGGAATGGACAACAATTCTTCTGAACCTTCTAAACCTTCTACAGACTTTGGAGGAATATCAATGGGTGGTGATATGTTTGGAGGAATGAATAATAAACCTGCTGAACCTTCTAAACCTTCTACAGACTTTGGAGGAATGTCGATGGGAGGCGATATGTTTGGAGGAATGGACAATAATTCTTCTAAGCCTTCTACAGACTTTGGAGGAA
>JZRM01000250.1:0-52383 GCA_000963415.1 Blastocystis sp. subtype 6 | reverse complement strand
AGCGTGTGCCTGCTCAGCCTCATGCTCCTCACACTGTGGTTCCCACCAAGCCCATTAAGACCGTGTTTGTGCTTCCTTACGAGATTCTGGCATAGTCACAAGGTCTAATCATATGGTGCGGTTATTTCTGTTTGTTTACATACCTATTTCTCATTTTTGTGGTCCTATTTCGGTGGAGTCTAATTGTGTTTCGTGGAACCATATCCACTTTTTTTCGTAACAGTATGAAGAAATCTATTTTTGTATTGTTCGTTTCATTGATTGGGTATGCAGCTGCTGCAGCGAGTGGGAATTCCGTTTTCTCGTTACATTTAGGTATCACTGCTTCTATGGTCAAGATAGGGGATTCCTATCGCATGGTCGAAGGTAAAAAACGTAATGCAGTTGCGTTTGCGCGTTTTGACGAGGCTATTCATGAGACTGGTATTTGGTGAATCCGAGTGTTTATCATAGGTTGGAACTATTTGTCGATTCGTTCGAATGAGAATTATCCAAACTTCGATCAGGCCTATGCAGCTGGTTTTCTAGAAGGCGCCCTCACTGCTAAGCAGATGTACATCCAGATTAAGATCCGTTTCCCGGATCCCGCTCCTCCCCAGAAGGTTCAGCGCTTCTTTGATGAAAATGCGAAGTGGGAGGAAGAGGAGAAAGCAAGTGGCCGTCACCCCGATTACTGGGAGCAGCGTTCTCTCCTGGACGTGCAGGTGGATGGTATCTATGATGGGTACATGTCGAAGGCCACTGGCGCTATGGTAAGGTTGTTCTGTCTGTCTGACGCACAGCGCAACGTCACGAGGTACCAGGTGATCGTGGCGACCTACGAGTACGACGTGTGGGACCTGTCGATCGTCCTTCCTGACGACGAGTCGAAGTGCTTCGACGAGCCTCTCTTCCGCAACGAGTGCCACGGAGCGGAGCGAGTGGACCACTGCTCCGCCCTGCTGAAGATCCTCCCCGGCTACACGGACGTCATGTTCTCCCACGTGACATGGGCAGGTGCCCAGTCGATGTACCGCGTCTACAAGGCCTACGACCTCAACCTCCACCTCAGCAACGGCGACCTCATCCCTGGTCACAAGGTGGCCATGGCGTCCTACCCTGGGCGTTTCACCTCAGGTGACGACTTCTACATCACCTCCGCTCGTCTCGCCATCCAGGAGACCACCATCTCCATCTGGGACGAGTCTCTGAACAAAAACATCAAGCCACAGTCCGTCTACCAGTGGGCACGCTCCGCGCTCGCAACGCGTCTGGCCTCGTGGGATCCCACTTTTTCGATGACGTGTAGGTCTGCAGAGGAATGGGTGGAGTGGTACGCTCTGTACAACAGCGGTCTGTACAACAACCAGTGGATGGTGTTCGACTACAACCGATTCACGCCTGGCCAGCCTCCCGAGGACGGCGCCTTCTGGATATTCGAGCAGATTCCGGGCGGCGGTCTGAGCAGCGACATGACGTGGTGGCTGCGACGCGAGGGCTACTGGGCCTCCTACAACATCCCCTACTTCAAGTCCATCTACGAGGCCTGTGGGTACCCTGCGAAGGTGGAGGAGTGGGAGCCGAAGGCCATGTCGTGGGAACAAGCGGCACGTGCTCAGATATTCAGAAGAGACCATCACAAGGTGGTCGATCTGGCCTCGATGGCGAGGATGATGCGCTACAACGACTACAAGCACGACCCCATCAGCGCCTGCAACTGCACACCTCCCTACACCTCGCAGTACACCATCTCCTCGCGGTCGGAGCTCCTCGACAAGAACGGAACCTATCCCTTCCCCTCGCTGGGGTTCAGAGATCACATGGGAACCGACGTGAAGATCACCAGCGCCGCACTCCTGGACGATCATCTGGGTGCCGCTATCATCTGCGGACCTACCTATGACCAGCAGCCTGTGTTCGAGTGGGCGACAACACCTCTGGGACCCTTGGACCATGAGGACTATCCGGAGAAGTACGACTTCCCGTTCTATATCGCGAGAATGGACGTGGACGGTGAGATGGGATTTGACTACGTTCCATTTGATCACTTGAAGAATTGGTGTGTTTGTTCAAAGAAATTTTTCAGTTGACGAAAGGATGGCTCCACAGGCTGACCAAGTAGTCCAGATGACGTGGATCGTGATTCTCTAGATGTCAGAAGAGGAAAAGGCCAAACTAAAGCGTGAGGCTGAGGAGTTGAAGATTAAGTTAAAAGCAATGAACTACCCCAAAAAGTTGTTTGTTATCGTTGTTGCTAATTGATAGGACGTGGGCATTAGGAGATTTTGAGATTGGAAAGAAGATGGGCAAAGGTCGTTTTGGTAGGTGTCTAAATGTGGCTCTTTATCGTAGGACGCGTCTATCTAGCTCGAGAGATCAAATCAAAGTTCATCGTTGCCATCAAAGTGATCCAAAAAAGTGAGCTCGAGAAGTGTGGAATTGAGAAGCAGCTGCGAAGCGAAATCGAGATCCAGACCCATCTGCGGTATATCCCCTGGTGTCAGGTGATCTGTAGCCACCGCAACATTCTGCGGATGTACGGTTATTTCTGGGACGAGAAGCGTGTATATCTGATTTTGGAGTATGCTCCTCGCGGAGAGATCTACAAGGAACTGTGCTCTAAGAAGCGCTTCAGCGAGCGTCGTGCAGCGAAGTACATTCTGCGTATCTCAGAGGCGATGGAGTACTGCCATCAGATGCATGTCATTCATCGCGACATCAAGCCGGAGAACATTCTTCTGGGCCACGACGTAGGGCAGCGCGTCTCTCTCACCTCCAGTTCGAACCCAAGATAGCGGATTTCGGGTGGTCTGCCCATACGCCGAACAATCGTCGCAACACGATGTGCGGCACTCTCGACTACTTGCCGCCCGAGATGATCGACCGAAAGGAGTACGACTCGAACGTCGATAACTGGTGTATCGGCGTGCTGACCTATGAATTTCTCTGCGGAGAGCCGCCATTTGTGGCGAATAACCGCGATGCGACGTATAAACGAATTCGAAGCATTGATTTGCGCTTCCCGACCCATGTGACTCCCCAAGCTCAAGACTTCATTCGCAAATTGCTCGTACTGGAACCAAAGGATCGTCTTCCTTTAAAGGAGATCAAGAACCATCCCTGGATCAAGAAGTATGAAAACTACTCGCTAACTCCAACGATGTGATTTGTTTGTTTGATTCATATTGAGATATTGGATAATAGCAAAGTTCCGGAATTCCGAAATTTGATTCTTCTTTTATTAATAGTTTTATTCTAGTTTTCTCGATAGTATGAGTCAGAATCGCAAATTGAAAGGTATGATCTCGCTGTTCGCTTATTATGGAATCTAGCAAACATTGAGAACACCTTAAAGAAAATCGATGAACTGATCATCGAGTTTAAGGAAATATGGGATCGTGTACGATTTGATTTGGATCCATTCATTGGCTAGGTGTATACTGCAGAAAATCAAACTCTGAAGGAAAAGTATGAGAGTGATTTGAAAAAACAAATAAAGAAACTGCAGAGGCAACGAGACAGCTTGAAGGCATGGACCCAGAGCTCAGATTCTACTATTGCGGTAGTGGAGTGTGTGGTGTACCTGAATTTTAGCAATATGGAGACCGACTGGCGAATGCGAAAAAGGAAATTGAAGACTTGATGACAAAGTTCCGTGAGTGCGAGAAAGAGACAAAAACAAAAGCTTTTTCCAAAGAAGGCTTGAAACAACCAAGTAAGCAAACGCCTCAAGACGTATGTGATGTTTGTGATTTGAACCTCAAGGAGAAAAGAGAAGAAGTGCAAAATGAGTTTCGTAAGCAGATTAGCGAGCTGAAGAAAGAAATCGAGGACTGCGAATGCGAGGAAAAGCGCGAGAAGAATCGAAAGCGCAATGCGAATCAGGAACTGATTCAGAAACTAGAGATGTACATCAAGAATCATCATGAGCACATCACCAACTTGGAGTTGGTTCTTCGCCAGCTAGACAACCACATCATTAACCCATATGACGTGGGACCCATTCTGTCCGCGATTAACGATTATCTGACGTACTACAGGAGTTCGGACTACATGTTCGATGACAGTATTTACGACGATTTTGACCTCTCCGCCGCTCCCTCCAAGTCCGACTCCGAGTCGGAACTCACCGAGAGCGAAGACGAGAACACTCGCCCACCTGTAGGCTGATGCATCATGATGATGTCAAGAGCAACGAGAAGCCCGCATCGAACTTCTCCTCCCTTCCTTCTCCTGTTATCATCGCTTCCACGACTCCTTCGCCTCTCCCCTCGAAGCAGGTGACCCCGGTCTCTTCTGTGTGGAAGAGTGGGAGCGCAAGTTTTTGATGACGTGCAGAACCCACCTCTCGTCCTGTGACTCCTGCAAAGCCTATGAATTACTCGGAAATCATTCAGAAGTCACGTGACTTTATGAAGTGGAATTGACTGTAGAACGATCTTCCTCCTCCCAGTCGACTCCTTTGCAACGAGCATCCTCGTCGTCGTCTTTCTCAAAGTCTACGAATCCGTTGCTGAACCCTTCCTTAACGCCTCCTCTCTCTCAGGCTCTTACTACACCCTCTTCTGCCAAATCGGGACTTAGTCCGATTCCCGCGGTTATGTCAGAGGTGGTTGAGGAGAAGGAAAGCGAGGTTTTGCGGTCGTTGCACACATCAGGTGAGTTCTCTTTGGCGACTCCGCGTTGTGGCTTCTGTTATTTTAACGAGTTCGAACAGAAGCAGTTTCATAATTCATTAAAATTATTCCATGAAACACCTCTTGAAATCGTGGCTTATGAACCCTATTATCAGCCTCTCACAGTGGTTGAGGTTCCTGAGGGATTCCCGCGGGTACCAGGTGAGCCATTCAGCTATGAACCTCGGTCAGGTATGCCGTTGGACATTGCGTTTTTTGTGTTTGCGATGGAGCAGAATACATATATTCAGTATGCTGCAGCACGCACACTGTATCAAAATGGCTGGTTTTTTGATTGGGTGAGTCGAAAGTGGTATTGCCCGATCCCACCTGTGAGGGTAGGTGTTGTGAGGGAGGATGAATCGTAGACGACAGAGAAGGGTGATATGTGTGATATGAAAGTCTTCGATTATAAGACATGGAAGAGAACCGAAGAAAGTGGTGTTTTGATTTCTTCTTTGCATTTGGAGGATGAAGTGTTGCCTTGCATTGTTTGTAGAAAACAAAGGATTCTAGCACATCTTTGAACTCTTCCTCGGTTTCTACTTGTCGCCACTTTTCTGGAATCGTTTCTTTCAGATGACTTAGTGACTGTCTCCTCCTAAACTACCATTAAATCGATTCAATGTGCATACTTCGAGCCTTAAGTACTTGCCTTTGCTTTGCTTTCTAGATTATTTATATCATCAGTACACATACATTCTCGTAATATCGATAAAATCATTTGCACACTGACTTAAGTTGACTTTTGTATCGGTTGAAGAGTTCAGTCGAAATCCGATGTAATAATAGGATGTGTTTTCTTCGTCCTACAGTAGATTCACTTGCAAGTGCAAACTGTTTTGATTTGATTTGGATTTAAAACCACACAGTTTAGTTTCTTCGATGTGAAATAAGCGAATAGACGGATTCTACAACTCATTCTCGTCTCTATCATCAACTTGCTTTCGATCCATCCACACCATTCAATAAACTCTTTATAGCTATCAGCTGAGATGCAGATTTCAATATAGTAATCAAACAGCTCGAAGAACTGAACAGGGGATACCAATTGAAGTAGTGTCTACGCATCAACTCTCTACTCCACTTCTACACAACTTCCTTGTCTATAATTGTTGAGTGTATTTGCGATGGTTTTGAACTCTGACTTCATAAAATTCAAAGGACCAAGTGTTGTGGAGTGCATCGAATTGATCGCAGGATAGGTTGGCGTCAGAACAACCAGATTATCGTACCGATTCTTTCCAGTTTTGGACCATACATAGCTATCAAAACCCAGTTCTGGATGATAGGTGATGGGCGTCAGAGTGATCATCTTATCGCCTAAAGTAGAAGCGTACGTGCTAAAGAAATTGAACATATTCGAAAGAACATCCGGTGAAAGTGAATCCAGCGCAAGGAGGAGAAGAGCGATGTTGATGCCACCCATGTATCCCATGACATTTCGGTAGCACTTGTGTTGCTAGAGATGAGCGATGTGACGCACATCCACTTTCAGGAGAAATCGGATTCCAACGAAGGTCTTTTGAAACACATCTTTGTCCTGTATTCTGCTTTGAATGAATGCAGAACAGCGACAACCCGAGAGCGAAAGAAGCGTCTATTCGATAGAGTCGGAGGAGACGTACATGCTCACTCACATGCTGAAGCAAACTGTCCGAGAGAAGATCCAGAGAGTCGGGAAGGAGCGTAGGGTAGAGAGGAAGAGAAGCGAAACTCAAATCGACAGAAATTCCATCGACATTCATGGTGACGATGGGAACAAAACTAGATGAGAAAACAGCAGAATCTCGACGTCACAGGAATGGCAATCACATCGGTGATACGACGCTCAGCTGATAGCATGGAATAGAATGAGGAGAAGAAATCCTCCTCAGTGATCTCTCCAGGAACGATACACAATCTAAGTGGCAGCTGTTAACAGAAACGTACAAATCGATATCAGATGAAGCAGATGAAACGCCAAGAGAGTATGAACCATAGGGACATAGAATACCTCTAGCTCCCTCGATGATATCCTTATCTTTGTTCTACGTCAGAATCATCCTGTAGTGCTACATGATTCGAAAACACCATTTGAACCCATTTTGTTAGTAAGTCCTCCAAAAATGCAATAATCTGCGCTCTAGCCTCTAATTCCTGTTTAGATACGATTTCTCCACTTAATCTACACATTTATAACCACATCCTAGACAACTCAAGTATCTTCAGGAAAGCTTCTTCCCTTTCTCCTGCTTTTTTCATATTTATTTGTTACACAACAAAGCAGACAATAAAAGGTAAAAGGTAAACTATTTGAGAGTAGAGACAGTAGCTGACACAACGCATGACGCAGGCTGCATCGATCCATCAAATGTGTACAGTATGGGAATCCTTACTTTCTTCTTCCTACACATTACACACATCAAAATGATCCACGGTTCTACTACTACATTAGAATATTTACAGCTAAATGGAGGAGGAATTCGGTTCAGATCCAAATTCACTTTCAGATTGGAGTGATTGTACACCACAACCTTGAAGAATTGAGATGCTCCGATTCCCGCGGGAATGGTAATATCATTATCTTTGATCTGAATGAGTGATCTCAGATTTTCGCAGCCAACGAAACGAAGCGTTTCTCTGCTTTTCACAGAGATACTTGGAGCATGCTCGGCAGAGGGTTGCAAAGGAGCATAGAGATTACCAGAAGGCTGTTGATTCCCAGTGAAGTACTCATGCGAGGGCTGCATGGGTGCAATATATTCGCTAGGAGGCTGTCGATAACCCGCAAATGGCTCAACAGAGGGATTGGGATAGGCTTCAAAGTGCCTCACAGAGGGTTGCCGATAATCTACAAACGGCTCAGCAGAAGATTGAACGAAATTCATCGCCGGCTCACGAGAGGGGGGGATAAAGGGTGAAACCGACGGATTCCACTGGATTTCCCTTCCTTCTGAATTGAAGAACTCAATCTTAGGTCCCTCATCGTCACAACAACCAATGGCAACGTGCACATCATGATGCACACCATCTACCAAAACTGACAACAAAACTTCCCTCATCAGCTGATGACGTCCTGCTGTTGTTAATCTACTCATGACATGCTTCTTCAGTTCTTACTGAATTTGTATTTGCACCTGCGAAAGAAGTGGAATCGTTCCACGAACCGACGAAATGCTCACTTGGGGAGGTATTGAATCGAACTAGAAATGAACTCAAAGCAGGAACTGTACAAAATAATCCACATTTCTGGAATTGTTATTAAAGAGCCACAAAACGCCTTCAGGACTTCCCAATGAGAGTCGTACAGTAGAAGGTGAAATGCGGACATCCTTGTCTCCTAATGACCCTATTTCAAAGCCCTCCGAAATCTTCTGCTGAGCCTCCAACTGATCATAAGGGTCTGTGAACTGGCACTTATAATTATGGTCATTGATACGGGGCATATGCTGCTTCAATCCGAGGTCTATTCCATTTCTGACATGTTCAAAATCAGAGTTATTATTTCCTAGTTCAAACTGGTGAACATCGTTAAACTGAGACGCTTCAGAAATCCCTCCCATTTTCGTCAACACAATCGTAGTAGCGAAAAGTGATTCATGCAGTACATCCAAGTCACAATAATGGGATCTTGACGCTTTCTCCCTCCCTAGCAATGTATCCAAGTCGCAGAGGAACTCTTCATCTCGTAAATCACGGGAAATATCAATATTTGATTCAGAAAGAGTTTTGGAGAAGAGAAGAGTGCGGGTTGTTGCACTCGATTCTGACGAGCATTCAGTAAGGTACAGTAAGAGTCGATGACGTACCGAAGGACAGTGAAGGAGAGAGTTTCGATTATGCGCTTGGAGCAAACGACGACGAAGGATATTATCACATGCATAAATATACAGTGATCCAGGAATCTACTCAAATAACGTAATGGCGGAAGAATCTACTTTATTTGTCACTACTTCATTTCGCAAATCAGCTAGTTTTATGGTAAATTCCATCATAGAAGGGAGATAAAATACAGGAGGCAAAAACGTGGAGTTTTTGACCAATGAAACAACCTTCTGATTCACTGCCATCACGAAGAAGCAGGCGGAACGATCTCCATGGTTCGTTACCAACAACTCATCTCCACGAGTACGGATTTCTGGTTGTGACTTTCCACCGAATCCCACGAGAGGAATAACACACGCAGGATGAGATATGTTCAGTGGTTCTATGATCATTAAACCATCGTCTTCTTGGATTCCTGTAGGATGGTATGTCACGATGACAGATGCAGTTTCTGCAGGACGAAGAGTGATTTTGGGAGAAGTGTCTAATCGGAATGGAGAGTTTAGATTTTGGTTTTGGACAGAATGAAGGCGGAGTGAAAAGAAAAGAATGCTCGATGACACGTTCTGAAGGACCACCGAAGAATGGTGAGAGGCATTGACATCCACACAACCAAAAGAAATCACAGGAGATGATGTGTTTAAAATCGGACTAGCTATACGTTAATTCTCGTGAGAACCCAAACGATCTGATTTTAACTGAATCCCACCAAAATCCGGCTTTGGCTGAGTAGGAACACTTGGTGGATGGGCAGACATTTTTGGCGGATGAATCACTGATTTTGGTGAGTTCGGAGCTTCAGCAGGAGTGTCAGCCAAGGAGGTGGAGACAGCACGCAATAGACTTGGTGCAGGTGAAGGACTACTCTGAGCCCCAGAAAGATCAACCGAACTGACAGAGTGCAACATTGAACCAAATACTGCAGTTTCCACATTGACAGAATTATCACGAGCATGAGTGGACAACAAGGGCGATCGAGATTCTGCAGGATCGGGGAGGCCATCGAGATGATCAATGTAGGAGGTCAGAATGGGGCCATCGGGATCTTGTTGGTCCCTATTGGGCACAACTGGAGTACTCATGGATCCAGTTGATTGGTCTGTTTTCGGCTCACTGGAAGGTATCTCCAGATGAGGAGGATCATACAATGACTCATCAATGAACAGAGATGATGGTTCTGTCGAAGGCTGAGTAACAAAAGAATCCCCGATTTTTGGATCAGCCAAGGAAGGAATATTCTTTTCCAAATGTGTCAGATCGATTTTGATGGGGAACTGACTTGTCTCAATCGTTTCTGCAATTTCGTTAATCGATGGAGGTCCTATCAACTTCATAGATTGGGCAGGTTGAGCCGGTTCTCTAGTCTTCTCATCTTCCCCGATTTCGATTGGCTCACCAGGAATGGTCGTATTCCCATTTTGCTCGTTCCCGCGGGGATTTTCGTCCAATCGCTGCAAGTCTCGAATCTTCTGTTCCTTGTCCCAGTCAATTCGTTCTTGCTGAACAGGTGTTACACTATCTCCGTACAAGTTAGCATCTTGCATTTCCTTTTCAGTTACTGCGGAGTATTCAAAGGGCTCGCTACGATGTGTGCGACCAGCAATGTGTGTGAATGTCTGGGTCTGCTGATCCGGCAAGAAAACCGTTTCATACGTCATTTCAGACAACATTTTCTTCAACTCCGAGAAGGGGGGAGAGCGACGAAAGAAGAAGGCACGAGGCGTTATTTCATGATGATTAGCCACTAGGACGTTCTTGAAAGCATGCGGAGATTGGAGGATCTGTTTAGCCCACTCTGCTTGGGGTTCTGTCATGAAATCAAATTGAGCAAGAGGATTCTTCTGTTTCCATTCTGCTTCTTCTCTGTCAAGAAAACTTTCATCTAGAGTGGAAGAAACCTTGAAAACATACCAAACTCATGTAAATCACTACTCGTTGATGATGTTTTGTTAACAGACTCTATCAGTAATTATAACCAGGAACAGTTACGCTCCTCAGACGATTTTGCATCCTCCTTTGGAGGCAAACTAGATTCCGAATGATACGAGTGCCCTTCAAAATCGCGTGCTGTAGGAACAGGCGCCATTGCATTCTCTTGACCAGATGTTTGAGAATACATCTTTAAATATGAAGCGGGAAGGATATTCTGAATGGTACCAATTCTGTCAGGAATAGGATTATTTGATTTAGAATTCGCAGTTAAATCATCCTGTTGTGAGGTAGACTCATTCCTCACCGTAGCGGGATTACTCTTTCTCTGCAGCTTCAGTGACTCCATGCCAATCACTTGACTGTTTGAAAAGAGTTGTTCCATTAAGGATAGCGATTTGAAAAAACAACAAATTCTGCTGGATTCTGGGAATGACGTAATCGGGAAGGATTCCCAGAATTATTGAAAATGGAAAACACAGGAGTGGACTGTATAAAGATGTCAATGAAGCCCTACGTGGACGAATACCAATCTGTGGTTCAGGGTATGGAGTTGCGTCAGAAAACACTTGATGAAGAGTTTACTTCTCTTATAGCTGGTTGCTTTTTGGAGCATGAGTAAGAGGTAGATATCGATAAATTATCTTCCAAAGCGCACATTGAAGAGTTGACCCGAATTACACGTACTCTTTTAGATACTCGGACGAATTTGGAGTCTGTAGGAGTAATTCTCCAAAAGATCGAAAAGCGTATTGAGTCTATTGAGAAACAAGTTGGTATAGACGATTATGATTTGTAGTATGTTTATTAACAAACAGGAAAAACAAACTCAGTCCACTTTTATGTTGCGGAAGATTGTTTTTACAAAGATCTCTGAAGCGACAGTGGAGACAAATCCACAAAACAGAGCCACGATCGACACCAGCATAGTCTACATCTCAGCATAGCCCCAGCATGTACAGATTCAGTAAAGAAGACAACCGCTTGTAACAGTCCGCTCATCTGTGTTTTCGCCAGGTAAAAATAAATGCAGTAAAGAAACAGATATAATCCGATCGACATTCCGCTCAGGAACGATGTCCATCGCCAGTGATAGTTCTCGCTGTTCAGCAGCAAATAGGTGACCACGATGGACTCACACACCTCTGCGATCGTCAGAATCGCTACGACTCATCCCTCGTCTCATCCCCCACCTGTGATAGCGATGAGGAAGCCGTACATGTAGTAATACTTGTAACTCCAGATCGATGCAAACACAAAAAATACCTCCACGAAGATACATCCAAACGGCAGAATCCCACTGACCAGCACCAATGTCCCAGGGCCTCCGTACCACACATTCGTAGGTATTTCTGACGGCACCGAACTCACTCTGCAGGGATTGTGAGGATTCCCGTTGATGGATCGCCCAATCAGAGTGCCTACCAACTGGAGAGGCAGTGCCAGACAGAAGAAGAGGAGAAGGAAGACCAAGATGGTTTTCCACGGGAATTCGGTGATTGACTGATACACATAGGACAGGAGGGAAATGAACCCGTAACCAAAAAGCAAAATCCCTGGAGATAACATCACCCATTCGGGTACCTGGAAGAAAGGCAGCCGACTGGAAGACAAGACGACGCCAATGGGGAGACGTACGAGGGAAAAAGGCTTGACGATACATACTTCCACTGCAGAATCCATTGACAAGAAAACCAAGAATGTAGGCGAATAATACAATTTGAAGAACACGATCATCTGGATATTAGGGGGCATATGTACAACCACGTCCCAAATAGTGGGTAGTTAACACGATTATACTCAATGATAAACTGAGAGAAACGGCCACATGAGCCCCTGTTCCAAATAAAACACAGTACAGAGCATGGTAGGGAGACGGTCGAAATACATCTCCATGTACCCGCTTCCATCCATAATCGTCCGAATTTCCGGCACTTCCAATTTCTGCGATACTTTTGGAATACCTCAAATAGTCCATTTTTAGCGTCCGTATCATGATGAGAGCCACAATGCCGGCGAGAAAAACCACGATCATGAAGGAGTTAAAAATGCTGAACCAGTGGATCTGCGTCTCCTGCGAGGTGGAGACGAAATAGCGGTTGAAGCGGTCTTTGAAGGGAGTGAGCGATGGCACCCAGCTGCAGGAATAGGAGAACTGAATGGGTCTAGAGAGGAGCGAGACGGATGCACTACTCGTTGACATGCACTGGCTGCGGATCCGAGGCCGTCATGTTCACCTCGACGATTTGGTCCTCGTTGACACCGAATGTAAAGTGGCGGTGCGTGTAGAGAAGACTGTTCTCCGGCATTACGTCATGACGACTCTACATTACAGGGAAGCAATAATAAAACTCCATGCTCTTCGATCTCCTGAAGCTGCTCTTCGCTGATGTCCAGATCTCCCACCTTCGCCCAGATCGGAAGACCGTCGACTTCCAACTAGAGATCAGGGAAGAGGAGCACACGTACTTGGTACCAGTAGTGATTCGAGATTGCCATCTGCATTTGATACACTTGCTCCGTGTCAAACGAACTACTCGTCAAGTTCTTAGCACACGATCTACACAGTACATAGCGTTGTACGAGAAATGTCTGTTTTAAAGGTGAACACAATACCTGAATTCTGGAGCGTCGTTCCTTCCAGAATCTCCGAAATACCTCCAGGCTACGCAGATTAGCACATTTATAACTCGTCTCCTACTTTCACAGCGAGTGAATCTGGTATAGCAGGTCTACAGAACGGAAGAGCAAAGTAATCATAAGTTTCGTGAGGGTTATGGTATGGACCAATCTACAGATCACCTCTGTTTTCTTTACTGACCCTATTTGTCCAAACATAGATTATATCTCCAGTGGAGTACTAGTGATGATTTCGGAAAAGATCAGGTACATGATGATCCCTTTCATCGCACACTGTGACAGTTAAGAGAAGGCAAGAAAGAAGGATTCGAAACATCCAAGCTTTCAAATATGAAAACTAGTAACTAAATAAAAACAAACAGTCCTTAAAGTGAGTATTTTTTACTCCACACTTTTGAAATTGCTTCTCTCATTCCTTCTTTTACCACGGACGGCTCCATAGTAAAATCACGATCTCTCGTTCCAGCATACAGACAAGCTATTGATTTCTCGTTTTTATCGCACTGGGGTCCTCTCTTCCCCTTTGCCATTTCTTTTCTATACTGAAGTCGCATATTGCTCGCTAATCGCTGGTAGCAGGCAAACCTCCATTCTGGAGGGAAAAGTTCAAAAACGAAACTGTCTGGAACCATGAAAATGAGATTTGTCATTCCGGCTCCGTGTGCAGCCAGCAAGACATCCACCTTCATAAACAGCTCCACTTGTTCTTTTCCCGATTTTCCCTCCAAAGTCACTTCGTTCAGACTCGCATCACTTGAAAACTCAGTTCGAACCATCTCTGCGACCTCGTCGTGGTTCAGCAGTTTCCGCTTTCCCAGCCGTTTGATCATCAGCACATCCAGCTTGTCTCCTCTCTTCTTCCTCTCGAACCGAAATCCTGCTCGTCGATACGCCACTGCGCGCAGCAGATCTCCGCCCAGCGGTTCTCCGATGAAGCTTCCGGTGCCGGAGGTCTCCCACGCCTTGGCCACCACGGCTGCGCCGTCACACAAGCTGTTGTGCTCCCCTCTCTGCGAGCGGAGGTAGGAGGGGCGGCGGGGCGGCGGAAACACCTCGAGCAGGAGATCCTCGAACTGAGAGGTCCAAGAGTCCGGATCCTGAGGTGGCTGCATGGCGATGATGATGTAGGAGATGCGAGGGAACAGCTCGGGGTGAAGCATGACGCGAAGGATGACCGAAGTGCCCTCGAGGATGTGGAAGATGTTCGTGTACTGACGAGGATGGAGATAGAGGAAATGACGGTCCTGGAGGGACGACGCTTCCACGGGCTCTCTTTTCGAACGCACCGTGCTGTCTAGAGGTGAGCGAGAGGTCGTGTTTCTACAGTAGAAGTCCTTCGCCTTGTACTCCTGCTTCACCTCGTTCAGAATCGCGTTCGGCTTCGCCTCGCTGAACTGCAGCGAGGCGTAAGGACTACTCACACAGGTGTTTGAAACGATCGCATAATCCTTCGTCAGCTGGGCCTTCGTGTAGCCTCCCAAACTATCTGTCAGAAAAAGGGACTATTTTTACTCTTTCAACCAACTCTGGATTTCGGTTTCACTTATTGGAGATGTGTTCTCGAGCACCTTCTGAACCTCCAAAAAGTCTTCGTACCAGTGGGATGTGGTGAAGTCGATGTGTGTATTCATCGTGTCGATGCGACCATCCGAGAGGTACTTGATAAAAGACACTGTAGAGTTCGCTCGTAGAGAGGAGGGAAGGTCGCTACGCACAGAGTTTCCACGCTGCTTGGGAGACTGAGCCGCATCGACCACTCCACTTTGAACAGCTCGCTGATCCTTTTCTTTGCCTTCGCTACCGATTAGAATCGTCTTAGAAGCTGCTGCCTCTTTCCCTCCTTGAAGTTGTGAAGAGATAGGATTCGAGGGTAACGACTCAGTCGTGAAGAAGGCAGATTTTCCTTTATTGCCAGGTAGCTTATTTGATGAAACACCTATTGGGTTCTTTTCGACACTGCTACATATCAAATACTGAGATATGTCTACTTTTGTACTTCCACTTGCGTACCGTATTGAACATGCACATTTGAATCATTGAAATGATAATAATAAAGGGGAGATTCGTGATTGTCCCCTTTTCCCACATATGCGTTAAGCAGATTAGGTTTACTTATGATTATCAATAATGGGTATATAATTTGAATAAGAAACGAAAAAACCAGCAAGATCAACGCAAAAAGCAAACTCCAATTCCGATGCATGGTACACACCTCTGGTTAAGTTTTCCAACACAAAAATGTTTGGAAAATCCCCAAACGCAATAATTAAATGGTGAAAAACGTCAATCAGTTAAAGAAAGCCGTGTAGAAAGGAGACAAATCCGCATGAAACAAACAAGACAAGCACAAATTCCTAATACATGCGCAAAATTGTGATGAACCTCATTGCACCAATAGTGTTCCTCATTGTTCTTGAGAATCTCTCGGAACAAAGTCAAGTCTGTCACACTCTTCATGTTCTGGGCAAACTGTTCATTATCCCACAGCTTGAGACACTTCTCTGCGACCTACCCATCACCCCATTCCTACTATCCCACTAGAAAGTGTTCTCCTGCGCAGCAGGCGCAGAGCCTCCTCTCTATGACCGGCGCGACGGGGCGCAGGACACTCGAGGGGACGTGCGACACGACCGACTGGAGAAACATCAAGAAGGCGATCTCCTTGTTCATGTTGCCACGCGGCCAGTACTTCAGCAAGGCTTGAATGATCTGCTGATGAGTGCCGGGAGAGACATACCGTGACGGCCAGCGAGGCGTCTTTCTTCACGAAGGCAGTGATGCAAGAGTCGATGCCTCGAAAGCAGCACTCCAAACGAGCTTTCTTCAGCAGAGGAATCAAGCTGAACTTGAGAAAAGCGATGTGCTCGGGGTGGATCGGAAGAGCGATCCCCTTGATGATGACCGAGTAGAAGCAGAGAATGTCCTGCACTCCGTCGAGATAACAGGAATCGGAGCAAAACTCACACAAGACATCCTGAAGAATGCGTCGAATTGTGTTCCGTTTTCCTGGAAATTTCCCGTAAATACGATGGATCTGAGTGCGAACCTGGTTCCTTTCCCTTCCATCAAATGAGAAGAAAAGATGGCAAAAACAGCGCAAAAAAGAGTCGGTGAGAGAGTTTTCGATGAAAGCGAGAGGGATCGTCTGGTTCGACAGAATGGTGGAAAGGAAGTCGTAAACCATCTGCAGATACTCGAAGTGAGGGTCTAGAAAGAGAACCTCGTCATCGTTCTCGTCGCTAGAGAGCACTGGCTTCTCCTCTGGCAATGCCCTGAAGAGCAGACACTCGATGCAGCGAAAGCAGTCCTCGATCGCCTTCTCCATGCAGAACACCTGTCTACACAACAACGGAGATTCAAACGTACAACTGCGATCGGCAGGCATTGCACACCTCCGTTATCTCTCGCTTCTGACGGACTACCTCGTCAGAGGAGGTCGCGTACTCGTCTGGAGGAAGATGGATACAACAGAGACGCAGCTTGCGCCACAGGAGAGCGAGATGGTGGTAACTTGCTACCTCCTCAAAGTGAGGCAAAGGAATGAAACTATCTTCATGAAGAGGATCTGAGGACGAGTAAAAAGAACCTAGAGATCAGAGGAGACAGTGAGTGATCACGTGGAATCGTTTCACGAAGCATTAGCCGTTGAAACCAGCGAAACCATTCCTGGCAATCACTCTCCCGGGGAAAATACAAGTCGTAACTACTAAGGTGGTCCTGATAATACATTGGTGAAATACTCTAGTCATCATCACGAATACATCAATTCCACAGTAATGATTATTGAAATTCCGTAGTTTTTCTTAATACGCTTATCTAGTAAACGCACATTATTCATCTTGCCATTATTCCAACTATCCACACATACCTCTAGAAGAACGGTATATGAAAAATCAAAATTGGGGACATTGCTACAAATCACAAGACTTCGATCCTTCAGAACCTAGAAAACTATTAGTATCTAATTCCACAATTGAATCGTTTGTTCTCCTTTCTACTCCTCACAACACTTACACACACACTGTCAACAATGGATCTCCTATTCTTATCATGAAAATAAGCATGTCCTCGGAGACGCTCCTTTTCCTTCAAATGTCCAATGCATTCGACAAGGCACATGGCACTGTACTCTCTGCTAGAGTTTCAATACAACTCGTAAGAAAAAAATGTATAGTGCAAACAAGACAAACCTTTATCATATATTCATCGCATATCTGCTTTGCCTTTTTCCTATCTCCCATTTGTAACAGTAAATATATATAGAGTTTGACATTCTTCACGGAAGCTTTGCAGAGAAGTAGAAGTTGTGCAAACAACTTTGCCTTCTCCCAATCGCGTGAATATGTATATAACTACCTCTGACTCCAGAGAAAATGCCTTACGAGAGTGAGATTATATATCACAGATTCCATGTGCGGCTTCTCATTTCCCTCGATTCCCTTCTCAATCTCCTCCGATTTTGCCTCGATCTGTGTAGGGTCTCGGAGACCATCCAAAACCGCGGGAATGAAAAATTCCGAATGAACCTCAGGATCCAATTCATTGATTGCATCCTATGCATAACAAGACATAACAAGGCAAACCGAAATCCGCTCCATTTTCAGCAGCGCTTCCGCTTTGTAAAGAGCAGTGAGAACCATTACTTCGTCTCGACTCAACTCAACGTCATCTGTCTGAATCGCTTCGATTCCTTGGAGAGAGGTCTGGAGTGCATCGCAATAGCGAACACACTTCCCAAACTGCGATCCCTCTACACTGAAAAGCGACTCATTTCACTACCTAAGTAGATCGAGATCAAGCGCAGATAGGATGCAACACGTGCTCCAGAAGACAGTTGGTTTCGGCCGTCCAGGAGAGAAATCGCCATTTGAAACGCAGTGATTGCCTCACTAGATGTCACTGACATGATGCACCACTACTGCAAACACGACAGTTTCGGGCATTCTCTTCCATCTTCTCTTCCGAAGGTGTCCTGCAAGAGGGAAAAAGGATTATCGCGAAACACAAATTCTCCACTTCTAGAAAACGGCGGCAACGAAGAACTCGCAACATTTCCCGCCATTGCGTTTTTGTAGCAAATTTCGCCATAGCGGAACCAGCACATCGGGTTTTCTGGCAGCAAAAATAGGGCCTTTTTCATCCATTTCTGAGCATTGTCGAAGTCGTTGAGGAGGAGACAGACAATAGCCATGTTGTGGATCAATCCTCCCTTTGTTACATTGTCGCAGTTCTCCTCTTCGCTGCAGCGAATCGCTCGCATCAAATAATTCCGTGCCATCTCGAGCATTCCGCTCCCAAAGTAGACACTGCTGAGGAGAGAGTAGTAGAAGGATCCTTTCGAAGGCACGATCGAAGGGTCTTCATTCTCCTCGGCCTCGAAAACCTGGTTTAACAACGTAAGGATTTTCAGGGAGTTTCCTCGGCGAAACTCCAAGCGAGTTTTCAAAATAGGAGGCAAGTAGCCATCGATAGGCGTTGCGACATCGAAGCCATCGAGCAGCAGACAGTAGAGGGAATGCTGGGAGTGCATCGTCTCGCGGATGTCTTCGATGAGATCGTCCTGGCTCTCGTTGGAGTAGAGCAGGTAATAATCACTCGAGCTTTTTACCTATATGAAACTCCCGACAAAAATCGACCTCTTTTTTGACACCCTTCACACTTCCCTGCTCCAAGAAGTACAGAGTGCGATCAATGTGGTATCGAAAGAGAAGTCTGTTCCGGATAAAGGGAGGAATTGTGTCACTAAAGATGAGCGTGTGAGAAGGAAAAAACATGGAGAGGATTGATTCAATTTGGGCGAAATAAGAAAAGCAGCGTTGATGTAACCACTAGGATGAACAGAAACAGTGCAACCATACTTCTTTCGACTCACCCTTTATCCGAAAAAAGGAAAGCGTAATTTCCACGAGCAAAATATAACATCGGAGCAAAACACCGCAATCCATCGATTTTGAATCTGAAATGACCATGTTTAATAGCTTCTCTGCATCGTTATAATCGTGCTGCAGTACCCGGAGAACAGCCTACCATATTACACTTTCCTCAGACTTTACCATATTATATAGTAAAATCCCTTTTATTAGATAGAAAGAAGACTCTTGTTCGGAATAATTCTGCCATTGAGTCTTTTTCGTTGCAAACTTACATCTTTCAAACAATCGTAATCATGCTGCAGCTGTGAAAACAGCGCACCAATTTCAGGATTCTGATCGTACAAAAAAGCCACAATGCTCTTGTTATGCTCAAATGCTATTCGATATTTTTCAGACTACTTGTCAGCACAAGCACAATGGATTTACAGATTGTTTGTTTAAAATCGCAAGGCATCCAGCATAATCCTTTTTCTTAAACAGCAGATATGCCTGCGTGATGCTGTCGTCATTCTCCATTCGTCACTTCCACTAATCGATAGAGTTTGCCCAAAACTATGACCCCTTTATTGGAATTCCTTAATTTTGCCCAATATTCATTCTCTCTTAGAATTGCTCACTAACCACGGAGATGTTGTCGCGAGCAGTGTTTGTACTAAAGCGTTCTATTCCTCGAGTCTTCATCGCTTCCCAGACTTCAGGAGTAGTGATACAGAAACGCTTGTTTAGGGTTCGTTCAAATGTACGTTCTACAGATTCTGTTGTTGGATCTGAAATTGTGGATTCTATCCCCGAAGAACAAGAGGAAAAGCAAATTGAGCCAGAAGTACCCGAGGAGAATCGTATGCATTTTATCGTGCTCTATATACTCTAGTCGAGCCTATGGACAATCGTGAGTCTGTTTCAGTAGAAGCGGAAGATGATGCACAGTTTGACAAATGCGAAGAGGAAATAGAGCGTATGTATGACTTTTCTGGAGAGCACCGTGAGTATGTTTCGAAGCCTACTCTTGTCTCGGAGAATGTAGATCAGCGCAATTTTGAAGAAGAGTTTTTCCGTCTGAATGACAAGATTGCTCACGACTACATTGAGGACAACGTGAACGATACTCTGGATGCTGCCAACAGTGAGAGAAGGACTCAGAATGTGACCGAGATGGATCCGGGGGCATTCAAGAACTTTTACCACAAAGTGAAGATGATCGACCTTAACGACATGTCTCCCGAAGAGCGCAAGAGACTGTCCATAATCCGCAAAGAGGTGGAAACTGAGCAAATGGAGTGCAAGAGACACACTTGGTTTAATTTCATGCCTGCAAATGAGCTCCCCGAGGGTGTGTATGGCTCGTATAGCAGCGACCAGATCTACACTTCGCTGAGGTTCGATCTGCTCGCTCGGAACGCTCGCGAAGTCTACAAATACGAGAAGGACGATCTTTTCTTGAATGAGGTGTGCATCGGTGGAATGCGTCATCTGTAGGAGATTCTGAAACATACGAAGATGCCAACACCTCTCGAAGCTCCCAAGTTCCCGAACTATCCGAATTACGAGAAGTATGTGCAGTCAGCAGTGTTTGCATTGAACCGGAATGCGAATTTCACACAGGAGGAGAAGGAGAAGATGATTAGCATATTTACTGAGCTGGGCTCGTTAACTAGTGATGTGGATGAGTCGCCGAAGGGAGAGTACAAGTTGAAGAAGAATTTGTAAGTGGGTTTAGAATTTCTTTGTTACAAACACGCTACACACTCACGATTTTCCTTCGATCTTTCTCCTTTGCTGAACGCCAGGCAGCCATGTGTGGTTCCTCCTCGATCACCTCTTCGTAGGTGAACTCGTCTGTCTTCTCGTTGTAGATAATCGATTCGATGGCCGAAACGTCCTCTTTGGGCACTTTCCGAAGAGATTCCTCTGAAATCTTCAACGTTTCATACGCGTCCTATACATAATGAAAAATAAAGCCATTTCTACCACCATAGGAGGAGTGAGACCATGAGGAAAGTAGTCATTGGCCTTATAAACGTCAAGATCCGACTCCTTTTCCACAACAACTATGATTCACTCAACAAGATGGATACAAACGTAAAATCTGACCGATATCGTTGGTTTTATAGTACTGTTCCGAATCAAGAGTTTTATATGCTTCCACATGTCTCGGTAGATCTAAAAGAATCCCGCGATACTGCGCTACTCCCATTCGCAGAGTACACACACGATTCTTTGATGTTCCTTTTGTTGGCTCGATTTCGATAGTCACTCTATCACCTTTCCGAATCTAAAGTGACAATCGTTAGCAATCCTCACATGTTCCTCAAACCTCGGTTGAAGAGAAGGAGCTACTCTAAGAATGGTAGTTAACTCAACTTTTTCAAACATAAGGAATAGAGAATAAACCGCAAGTAGTGATCAATTCCTTGATTAACAAGAACCACTAAAGAAGAAACTGTGGATAAACTGTTTTGAAAGAAATCAAAACTTCGTGAATTACAGCTTATCTATTCGCAGTATATAGATTTGGGATCAACCTAGTCGTACATAGCAGTATAGCTCGTTTGATTCGTAGCTCCTAACTCATATCTCCAGATTTGTTAAGTGGTTGTTATTTCTGATCTTACTCGGATTATTGTGTGACGCCCTAGCGGAATGGAAGAAATTAGTGGTAGAGAATTAGTCGTGGCAATCTCTTGTGTGTTTCAACAGATGGCAGCGAAGTCCAATCGTCTTGCTTATCTTCCTGTTACCATTTTTTCATGCCAAGAGATCCCTAGTATCCCTCTTCGAGATTATATCGAAAGGTAAAAGTGTAAGGCTAAAACGATGCATAGGATATTCGTCCGTACTCTTTGTAGTCCAACGTCCCTAGTCTTGTCAATTATCTATGTGGATCGTTTGCTACAGAGTACTGGTATGAATATTACATTTCTCAATGTGCACAAATTGCTCCTAACAGCAATCATGTTAGCCTCTAAGTTCATTGATGATGTGTTTTGTAATAATGCTTTCTTTGCCGAAGTTGGCTGTGTTACTCTCAATGAAGTCAATCAAATGGAGGAGGTGTTTCTTCGCAGCATCTCCTTCTCGCTCTTCGTTACAGAAGACGTGTTCCTGCGATATTACTCTGGTTTATATCAACGAGTTTGTATGACGATGCATCCGTCGTGTACACAATGGCATTCCGACTCATCGCTAGACGTGGATTCTGTGAACCATTTCATGTATCCTCCACATGCGCAGTTCGCTCGCTCGAATGTGGCATCCTGGACTTCTCCCCAGATGTCCTTGGATTACTCTTACGAGTCTTTCGGTTATGCAAATATGCCAATGGACCGCAGTTCTTCCTTCGATTCGATCGAAGAAACACATTGGTATTGCCCTGTTTGTATCAAACATTCGAACCACTAAAGCACGATTTGTCGAGCGCAGCACGGAGTTGAGAAACGTACTGCGTAAACTCTTCGGAAGAGCATTTCTGGATCAAAGGAATGAGTTCCGACAGTTGCCTCCTGCAGTCATTCATTGCCTTCGCATCAGCCAGCTTTGTCCCCAGAACGATTTGAGCCAGCTTCATTACCATGGAAGAGCTTAGCCTGATCGCTTCGCCACCCCCCTTCTTCGCTTGGCTTTGCTGCAGTGCATTTGTCAGCTCCAGCAACTGAAAATACACTTTGTTTTTTAGTTTCAGTGAGCGTTTAGAGGGGTTGGAAGGCGCAGCAGACTTGCCAGATGCCTTCTCTGCTGGCAACAATGCAGCTCCCTCTTCTGATAAATTGCTCGCCGTTTCCTCATCGTTCATCACACCAATCGAATTCCCATCCGCCACACTCGTGTTCTGTGAATAGCCAAAGCCAGGAGGCATCAGAGGATACTGGAAATTAGCAGGGAACTATGAATGAAAGCCGAATTCTGGAATTACAGAATAGGCTGGAAATTGAAACTCCATTCGTAAACGACTTTGCAAGGTTTCGTTTTCGATAAGCAATTTCTACGTTGAAGGCCTTTTGAATTCATACATCAACAAGCTCAGCTTTCCGTTTGTAGATTTCGATTTGTGAAAACTCGGCCTATTTATGGAATTCCGAAAATAGCTACTTTGTAATTTTCAATCGTGTGTTGAGCGACACTGAGTTCCTGGACCTTCTGATCATACATACTCAACAACTATGATTGAGTCTTGCTGTTGCAAGTCACCTTCTCGATGTCGGTCTTCGAACTATCTGCTCCGAGCAGAGCCTGAATCATCTGCTTCTGCTGATCGATGATGGTCTGCAGCTGCTTCGCATCTTCCGGAGTGTCGTCTGAGTGGCCTGTGATGGAGCCATAGCTCTGCAATTGGTCACGCAGCAACTTGATCGTCAATCCCTTTGCTTCGTTCTCCTTTATCAACTCAGCTACCTCTGTCTCTCGTTCCTTGAGAGCGGCCGACGTTTTCCGATACTCCTCACAAACTCGATTGTAGGAGTCATAGTCAATCACAGTAGGAGTGACATCGGACTCGCTCTCGTCGTCTACCTCGGACTCTTCATCGGTTTTGTCCGAATCTGAGACGATTTCCTTTTGCGGAGGGAGAAGCAGGTCGTTAAACAGTTGTTTCTATTCGATGAATCAAATAAAAAGGAAATAATACAGAATTCGTTGCTTTAGAAACATCTGGACCTGATTGTTCACTCCTTGTGGATTGATCTTCTGGAAGATCACTTTCGTCTTTAACAGTTGTATCTACTTCCATGGGATCACTCCAACCCAGATGTTGTCGCACGAGAACAATGAGGGAATCTCTCTCTTTAAAAAATGCGAAACAAAGAGTCGTCAATAATATGATAACAAACAGAACAATGGTGAACCACATGCTAGGCTAGGAATAAGAAAAGTCGATCACAGTATCAACATACTGTAAATAAACCAGCATCACTCTCTGTTACAGTTAGCATGAGTCGCAATTGTTCAATAAATGATCATGAAATAAGATGAAGAGTAGGTTTAAGTCTAGGGTAAAAGCGAGAGTCAATGTCTCTTGTTGAAGTGATGGAGGGTAAAGAAGAAAAAGAGCGAAAAGTTCGAGTTCTGCAAAGTAATTCTTTTGTATAGTGGAGAGATGAATGTGAATCACTTTGTTGATAATCAAGGAGTAGAGAATACGAGTTTTTGTTCGTTAAATAGAGTATTTTTCATATGGACAACAGTGCAAAGATCCTGGAGGTATTGCTAAAGATTAGCGATTCTCTTGACGAAATCAAGAATTGCATGTCAGGAAAAGAGACCAGTAAAGTCGTTTCGGCTCCGAAAGTAGAAGAATCAAAAGAGAAGGTTGACAAGGGTAGGATCGTTTTCTTCTTGTCATGTCAGAGGTCGCACCTACACATGATACAGAGGATTTCTCTTGGTATGATCAATTTGTCAAGGAGTTTGTTGTTCCTGCTGTTGAAGCAAGCAACAAACTGGGAGATAAGTTTGTTCCTATAGTATTTTGTTGGCTTCTTCCCTCATCCTCAGGGAGAAATCTTCGATATTCTCTTTGCGAAGTTGCTGAAGGAGATCTTGGTCAAGGCGGTTCACTGTAGGAAGCCTACCGATGAGGAAATGGCTGTGCTGCTCTCTCCCGTGAAGGACTGCAACGCGAAGCTGGAGGCGTTGAATCGAGATCGTGATTTCCCTGTAAACTATGTGAAAGCGATGCGTGAGATCGTTAGCTCGATCTTCTGGGTGAATCTGGTGCGTCTCTTCCCTCCCCTTAACTCCAGAATGACAAGCCCGAGAACATGGTGTCCGATTGTCTCGACTCGGCTACGTTTTGGATCGACCGCATCCGCAAGGACGCCAAGAACAAGTAGCGTTGCTTCCCGGTCTCAACCGCAGGATGGAGACGAAGCCCATGGAGTGGGCGAAGCTGGTGATCGCGATGATGAAGCAGCTGATCGCCATCATCAGCCAGCGCTACGAGATCGGCGTGGAGTGGAACCTCTCCGGCTGCGCCCCCTCCGCCTACGCGGTCTCCGCCGTCTCTGCGCCGTCGCTGCCTCCTCCTCCCGCCGTGCCCGCTTCTCCAGCGCCTCCTGCGGCCCCTGCGGCCCCTGCGGCCCCTGCGGCCCCTATGGGACCCGAAGAACACGGGAAACTGGGCAATCTGGCCTCGGAACTGCAGAACATGGTCGGGGAGAACGGCGTGCGGAATCTGCGACACGTGGAGAAGAGCGAGATGAGCCACAAAAACCCTGCGCTGCGCGGCAACGTGAAGATGGAGACGAAGAAGGAGACGTAGACGCGCGGCGACGGAGTGAGGCGTAGAGTGGTGCTGAGCAAACCTCCGCGCTGCGAACTGGTGCAGAACAAGTGGATGATCGAGAACCAGACGGGGAGCGTGGAGGTGGAGGTGAAGATGAACCACATCGTGTACATGATCAACTGCGTGGGCGCAAGCGTGGTGGTGAAGGGCAAGGGCAAGTCGATCACCATGGACAACTGCAAGAAGACCAGCGTGATATTCGACAGCTGTCTGTCGACGCTGGAGATCGTCAACTGCAAGCAGTGCAAGGCGCAGTGTCTGAAGGACATCCCCACCATTGCGATTGACAAGACCGACAGCTTCACCATGTACATGCCGCGCGAATGCGTCGCCAAGGTGAGGATCACCACCAGCAAGAGCAGCGACATGAACGTGTCGTTCCCTTCGGCTACGGATCCGCAGGACTGGGTCGAGCTGGCGATTCCCGAGCAGTACGTGCACACGATTGAGAATGACGTACTGAAGACTGTTGTGTCTGATCTCTACAAGTAAAGTGTTTGTTGTAAATTGCACAAGGAAAAGGGGGAAGTGTGCCCGTCTAGCTCAGTCGGTAGAGCGCCAGGCTCTTAACCTGGTGGTCGGGGGTTCGAGCCCCCCGGTGGGCGTTTTTTATTCGAGAAGTTCGAATAGAAGCCAAATGACTGGGCACCAATATCACGAGGATTATCGTTCAGTAACTCTTCTTAAAGAAGATTCGACGAAACTCCCTGTTGGGTTTTGGCAGAATGAGCGAGTATCCTTACATAAGTGCTCGAAGGGGACGGGAGAAGCAACGCTACGATGGTGAGACACGACTTGTCGTTGGGTAGGAGGTTCCTACTTCTTTTGACGATAGCTGTGTAGTTTATCGAGGAGATGAGTTTCTGCTCATTTCATCCCATAACAAGCCAGACAAGTGGGTTTTCCCAAAGGGTGGCTGGGAAACGGATGAGTCATACAGTGAGGCTGCAAAGCGAGAAACGTTTGAGGAGGCAGGCGTATGGTGCTTTGTTTGCCATTCAGTTTAGGTGGAGGGAGTGCTTGGAGAATGCATCTCTACTGTGACATATCAGAACAAACTGGGAAAGCCGGTGCTGTGGCGACTTTACCCACTGAAGTGTGAGAAGATCTATGACTGGTGGCCAGAAAGCGAACATAGGTCAAGAAAGTGGGTTTGCAAAGATGACTTAGCTGCACTTACAATCTGCCCTCTAACGCAACAACATATCCCTAAAGTTCTAGAGTTTTTGAGCAAACAGTGACATGTGTGTTTGATACACTCTATTTTACATCCACTCATCCTCTTCATCCATCCTCTACAGCCTTAGACGTTTCCAGCAACTCTACGATCGGCAATTCTTCGTCGGACTGTTCTTCCCTCTGAACTTCAACGCGCTTCTCTTCGAACTCTGGCTGGCGAGCCATTGCCTACACTAAATCGATATACTCAAGCCAACGCCATCGATGATTCGTTCGGAAGATATCCTATGATCAGAAGCAGTCTTCACACCTACTCTTCTTCTTCACTCGCCGTCGTCAGCAGATACTCTATGGCCATTCCCGCCCGATCGCAGCCTGGTTTGGCGCTGATGCGCATGATGTTCCCGCCTTCGCCGAACTCCATGAGAAGCAGCGGGATTTCTGCGGCAATGAACAGCTGCAGGACAGAGAGGAATCCCTACGTGTCACCACTTGTCATAGTGAAACTCCTATCAGAAAACGAAGCGAGGTGGGGGCTTGGATCATAATCTCATCGACGTCCGAAACGTTCATGTTGCTGACTGTGCGCACCTCCCCCACTGCAGGAATGTTCTCCAGCGAGAATGTGGATTCTTGGACCTTCATGATTGTTTCATCGCTCGTCTGAAGGTACTGGATCGCCTTGCACAGCAGGTCAGGACGGATCGAGATTGTGTTCGGCGCATGCTCCTTATTGAAACGAACTGAGTTGAGCACAGAGTCAAATAAGCGGATGTGGAATATCTTACGCACCCCATGGCGACAGAAGAGTTCAAAGATCAGATTGTATTCTACGTCGCTCTCCTCAATCTACAACTGATCTCACAGGACAGCACCAACTTTCATCGTAACAGATTCGATGTGTTTAACTTCCGTAAAAATAGACAGTACAGCTTTCGAACTCACACCATAGTGGAATGAGGTACTGCATCTATATGATCGGACCGCAATGATTTAGATCTACTGAAAGGTAGAAAACATGTCTTTGTGGAAGGAAAGACACAAATAAGACTGGAGAGCCGATCCTGTAGCCTGAAACGAGATCCCCTCCGGAGTGCATTGTACAGCAAAATCCCCACTGGTCTAGACAGAACCTGAAAGAATCGCAAACTCGTGCAAAACACTGCAATGTGCTCGAAAGTAAAGGAATCATGGGTCCTTGAAGGGAACAGTCCATGACTATAAGAATAGATTGATGGGAGAAGATAAATATGGACGATGGAGCAGAAAAAGAGTTTGTCTATTTCTCTTAAAACCATTCGGACGAAGAAAATCGCTCCAATGAGCATCTTTCCTACGTCCATCAGACGAATCACACGCCAATCAGAATTACGGAATGATATCAAAATGAAGAGACTTTGAAAGGATTGTGCATGTCGTCCCCCGAAGAATGCATAGGATGTGGACACTACCTGTCAGTCGTCCCTCATTATTATTATTCTTGCGATGCGTCTTGTTATTAAGGAGAACTACGACTTACTTTGCGAATACGTCGCTAACTATGTAATCGACAGAATCAACAAGTTTAACCCCACTCCGGAGAAGCCTTTCGTTCTTGGTAGATCAGAGCGTTTTGCATGATGGCTAGGTCTTCCCACTGGATCTTCGCCTATTGGAGTGTATAAGAGACTTGTTCAGGCCTACAAGGATGGACGTATTTCTTTTAAGAATGTCGTTACTTTTAACATGGACGAGTATGTGAACCTTCCTGAGGACCACCCTGAGAGTTATCATTCTTTTATGTACAAGAATCTATTCCAGCACATTGATATTGTGTAGCCTTTTGTGTTTTGTCTCATCGTAGACCTCAGAACATCCACATCTTGAATGGCAACGCCACCGATCTCATGGCGGAGTGTGCCAACTACGAGGCGGAGATCAAGAAGTACGGAGGCATCGAGCTGTTCCTCGGAGGCATCGGTCCTGATGGCCACATCGCCTTCAACGAGCCCGGCTCTTCTCTGAGCTCTCGCACACGTGTGAAGACTCTGGCGTACGACACTGTGATCGCCAACAGCCGCTTCTTCGACTACGACGTGAACAAGGTGCCCAAGACGGCTCTCACCGTCGGTGTGGGCACCATCTTGGATGCGCGTGAAGTGGTCATCATCATCAATGGTGCTCATAAGGCCTTCGCTCTTGCGAAGTGTGTGGAGGAGGGAGTGAACCATATGTGGACCGTCTCGAGTCTCCAGCTTCATAAGAATGCGATGATTGTGTGTGATGAGGATGCTACTTTGGAGCTTCGTGTAAAGACTGTGAAATACTTTAAGGGTCTCGAGGAAACTGCAAAGGCCTTCGGAACTGCCAAGTTGCAAAACTAATCGTTGTGTTTGTTGAAAACAAGATATTTGGCAAGTTCATTAAAGCGCTCTACAGGTCACCACTTCGAGAAGACAATACGCACATCTCGACGCGACTGTTCTATCATGTCATTTGTTCCCTGCAGATCCTAGAATTGACGAAGAGGCAGAAACGCTTACAGGCTTTGCAGCCGACACCTCTTCTTTGTCATTGCGCTCTAAAAACATCTTATTGAGTGTGACGGAGTGCTCCTATGAATAGCTCGAAAAGAACAGTACTACATCTTGTACATGCCTTAACTGGCTAGGCCCACTAAAATGAAAACAATGCAATGCAAATACGTCTCCGTAATATTCTCCGTAGCAGGTTGACTTGTAACTGTAGGAGAAAATATAGGTGGCGGGAGAACAGGAGGATCCATACGAGGAGGGAGAACAGGAGGAGGATCCATACGAGTAGGAAGAACGGGGGGAACTGGGTATCCAGGCTGTGGTGGTGGCGGGATAGACGTATATGAACTGGATACTTCGGGAACAACATAGGAAGGCTGTGGCAAATAGGGCTGAGGGATCGATATCGGCTGTGAATATCCTGGAACACTAGGAGCAGGCACACTGTATCCTCCATAAGGTGGAGGTACACCATAGCTATATCCACTCATTTTTAATAAACAATAACAAAGTGTGACAAAAATACTACTGACTTTCGGCTTTACAGTTACATTTCAATAGCGGGAGCATCCGGCTCTTCTTCCTCCTCCTGCGAGTCTGAAGGTATCTGGGTTCCAAACTGCGACAGGAGACGAAGAATGGCGTCTCTATCATTACTGTTGATGATCATCATGATCTGCTCCATCGTGACGTACGGTTCGCCAGGCGAGAGAATCTACACTTCAGGCAGTCGTGCTGCGCTACGGGATAGTTCTCCAACTAAGAGTGAGACAACGAGAGAAGTCGTACGTTGATTTCCTTCAGAGGCTTGAAGATCTCCTCCAAGTCGAACTCCTTCAGCATCGCAGCGTACTTCGATCCTTTCTGATACTCCTCCTGCATGTCCTTCATCTTGTAGAAGCGGTGGTAGATATTGAGAACTGCGATAACCGCGGGAATGTGGAAATCCTAACGATGATTCTCGTTATGAGTCACTACCGAAGAAGGTTCCACCACGTCGAAAATCCTGCTTTTTTCCACCATGACTAGATCGAATCACAGCCAAACACATACATCTGAGGATAGTTGGATTCCTGCTGTTGAGCAGCGCCTTATAGATCTTCTTCACGTGACCGTGCAGAAACGAGTTCTTGTAGTAGCAAATCATGCTTCCGCTCAGAGCGCCATCGAAGACCTCCACGAAAGCCTCATCCACGGGGGAGATCTGATCGAAGTACTCGTTGCAGACGGCTTCCTGCAGCAAGTGCAGCAGCTCGACGAAGGCTTTGGGACACACCTCCTGCTTCTAGAATGGACACATCGACGAATCGAAACGGGCGACGTCGGCTGGTACTTTCGCAGAACATCGGTGATTAAACCGCGGAAGTGGTGGAGGGTGTGGAAGAGCGGCATCATCAGATCGATGCTCATCGTGTTGTGCGTCTGCACCTCCTCGTTGTGGTCCTCGTCGTCGAGCGTGATGGGCAGCTGGACTACAATTCATGGCTTGGGGGACGTTTACACTCCTCGTGCTCACGTTCCACGATGCGCCGCATCGCCCTGAAGAGAAGGAAACTCCCGTTGTCACGCTCTCTGTCGTACTGCTCCCGCAACGATAGCAGCGAGAAGAGATCTTGTCCGAATGCGTTCTGGAACGAATCGCCCGCAAAGAGGTGGGTGAACATCGAGGAAAAAATCGACTCATCTGATTGGCTACATGTCACGTGATCGACTCAATCACTCTTCCTTGGAAACCGTCTCGATGAGCTTGAAGAGAAAGGCGTAGCAGTTGTCGGAGGACTGGAGCGTGTGGAGGCCCTCCAGAAGATGGTCGGTGAGCCAGTCGAGGTCGAGGAAGGCCTCTTCGGTGTTTGCGTAGATGGCGAAGAGAGCTCGAACGATGTTCAGGTTTTCGAAGTGGGCCGCCATGTTCTCCAGAACGTCGGGATGGTCCTTCATGTAGATCGAGATCGCGTCCACTTGACTTCGGCAGAAGTTCTCGACGATCATCGAAAAGCACAGGGCATTGCTAGGTTCAACCAGGCAAGAAGCGCTACTGAGGAGAGAAATGGTCTTTGTCGATCATGGAGCAAATCATTCCGAACAGTTTCGGATCGTTCATCACCTCATATGATAAAGAGAGACTAGAGCAGAGAAGGAGCACCGCATTCCGAGAGTAGCAATAACGGTTATAATCCTCAACCGTATCAAAGTCTTCCTGGAGTATATAGCTACATGATCACGCGTAATCTCTGTTTCAACTGTACGAGCTTCTCCACCATATCATGCTGGCTGAAGTAATCGCTGCTGGAGGACTCCGACTGTTTCATTTCTGTAAGAAGATATTCGTCCCCAAGCACTTCCAGCAGAGAAAACTCTTCGGGAGAACTCTTCAAAATTGATAATCTATGCAATAGAAATCGATAGAAGTAGAGACTTGCTCTGGGTCCCTGTTTCAGAATCGTCGATGATTTCGAAGAGCTAAACACGATGAGAGCACAGCCAATTTAAAAATATTCGTACATCCGAACTATCCATAGAAGTAATCGAACAAAACTATGAGCGAATTCCAACAAACATTCTGCAGAGAAACTACTTAATCCCAGGTGATTTCAGGAAACGAGAGATGGTCGTCATATCGCACGCTACCGAGAGCATCTTCTCTAACAATGCTTCTTCCGCTCTTGAACAGCTGCATCCCTCTCCAGGCAATCATCGCCGCATTATCTGTACATAGTCTAGACATCAACGAGTCTTCCAATCTCGACGAGAGAGGAGGAATGAACACATCCACGCCTCGCTTCTCCCCCAGCGTTCGCAGAGCAGCTTGCAACGACGAGTTGCTCATGACGCCTCCTCCGCAGCACTATCATTAACACGACTCATTACTCAAAACGATGGATTGGATCTCGGGGAAGTGGTCGAGAGCGTAGGAGAGTTTGTGGATAAGGTGTTTGATCAGTGCCTGTTCGAAATAATAAGAAAACCGCAGAATCGCTTCTTCGTTCCACTGATCATTTTTTTTCATTTTTTCTAACAAACGAATCGAGTGTGTTTTGATTCCAGAAAACGAAAAGTTCGCATTGTGTTGACGTGTCATCGGGAGAGGGAAGCTGATCTTTCGACCTCCCTCGGCGTACTCTTTTGTTCGTTTGTATTTCGCAGACCATTCGCTCAGCTGCGAGCCTCCGTGCTTTGGAGGGAAAAGTGTGGGGGAAAGTTGGTGGATCATGCGTACCACCTTGTCGATGCACTCTCCGCAAGCGTCGTCCACTGTGTCTCCCACCTTTAGGAACGGATGGCAATGATCGGGGCAATACACGATCTCGGTGTTACCCCCCGAAACCATGAATCCAAACGCTGGATAGAAGACTGTGTGGTCCATTGTCGCAGTCATGGCGTGCGCCTCCATGTGATCCACCAGAATGAGTGGCTTATGATGTTCCTTGCACCACTGTACAGCAAACTCAAGTCCAGCGCCTAGACAAGGAGCCAATCCAGGCCCGATCGTCAGGGCCACTCCATCAAGTTTGTTCGTATCAAAATGCTTGGTTGCATTGCTGACGACAATAGGGAGGTTTTCTCGATGCAGTTTAGCGGCAACAGAAGGAATAACACCGCCCTGCTGTTGATTCTGCTGATGCTGAGACATCTGCGAAGACTGGACAATCGACCCATCTTCTAGAACAACTGCGGCACAGGTATCATCGCAACTTGACTCAATCCCAAGGAGAGCACACTTTCCACCGATAGAAAAGCTTCGTACAAGCTGCGTACACAGTCTACGTAGAGAATTCAAATGAAATGACCCAGTAAACATCAAGTTCGTCGTATGATTTCAGATCAAAGGAAAGACAAAGAATAAACGATATCAATAGTATGCAATAATCTAGTAATCACGATAATATCAAGATCCAATTGGAATAACTCTCCAAATAACAAATAAACCAAAAAACGTACTAGTTACTGAAGATTGCGTTTCGGTATTATAAACCACGCCAAGCCCTTTTGCACCCCGTATATTCTTCTTCCAATCACTTAGAAATAGGAGATATTTATCCAATTATTTCCAGGTTCCTCGTTTCTACAGTCCTATATTGTCATATAATGGTTGTATCAGCAAGAATAGTATCTCTTTTGAGACCTGTATTCGCACTTTCTGTGATACTAAGTATAACAGCAGCGAGCTGTAGTTTCTTGCGAAAAGAGAGAGTAACTTATAGTGAAGTACGGTAAACGGACATCTGGGTCTCCAAATTATTTTTCAAGTAGTTTGTATGATTTTAGTATAGCTAATGATACGTGTGCTTATATGATTATGGTATGTGTTTCCCGAGGTGCCCAATATTTAGGAAAAGTATGATTGTGAGGAAGTTATGTGTATAGACAAAGCAGGGCTACTTAATTACTTGTAGGTTGTGCGGAATGGAGAGCTTAGTTTATAGGTATATTCAAGATTGCGTAGCACATGGCTGGCTAAAGGTTTTGTTTCCTATATGCTGGATTTTGCTTTTAACGTATATGATTTTCATTCTGGCGACAACTGCGGACAAGTATTTTTGTGTCGCCTTAACTGACATGGTTGAAAAACTGGGAATACCGCCTAGTATTGCTGGCGTGACTTTTCTCTCTTTTGGAAATGGAGGGCCCGATGTGTTTGCACTGATGTCTGCAGTGATCAGCGGCTACACACACATTGGAATGGGCTCGAATCTGGGAGCTGGACTCTTTATCACCACAGTTATCACAGGCGTGGTTGCCTTCATGAGCGAGTGTCGTGTGAACCCCTTGTCCTTTTTCCGTGATATCATTACCTACATTGTCGCTTCTCGCGCTCTCTCTCATCGGTAGATCTCTACGGTGTACCTCATCTTCGTGTTTTTCGACAGCAAGATCAAGCTCTGGGAGGTGATCGGCTTCTTCGTAATTTACCTCATCTACGTCGCAGTGGTCATCATCTTCCGCAAGCAGTCGGCTGAGGTCTACGAGGACGCTGTATCGCTTCCTCGCCTTCGTCACGTGTAGGAGTTGCTGCAAAGCGGCGGGTCGCGGGAAATCCTTCTTTCTCAGAGTAGCTCTGCGGCGTGGTTTCAACTGTAGACGAGGTGGATGAGCTGGTAGGCACCACCGGTCTCTCTGTGACGGCCAAAGTGAAGGTGATGTCGGAACCTATGTACTCGATTCGTCACGTGGTCAAGGAAATGGTCCTTGACGAGTTCGATGATGTAGATACTCGCATCGTTCTCTTGTGTAGAGTTCGGAGGATGGAGCTCATCCTATCTTGCCTGATCGCTACAAGTCGACGCGTTCACTCAGTCACATGGTCACACATGAAAGTCCAACTCGTCTTTACAGCAACGACAATGCGCCACTTCTGGAGGAAATGGAAGAGGGAATATCACCGGTCGAAGAGGGCGACTCTGACATCCTATCTGAGGTTGCCATTAACTCTGGTATCCCTCCTGATGCATGTGGTTCATTGAACGAAATACCTCTAGGAAGTGAACCAGGACTGACCATCGGTTCAGATGCAGATGTAGAATCAACCTCGGAGCTTCCGATCGAAACAGAGACTCAGGGAAATGAAGCGACTGATGGTACTGCTGATCAACTTTTCCCTGAGATTCCCGCGGAACAGCAGCCTGAAATGGTACCTGCAATCACCGCCACTAAATCAGAACCTGTTTCCTACTCGAAATGGGAGTTACTGAAGAAATCTATTAGAAGTGAAGTAGAGTTTTATAAGAAGCGAAGTTGGGTAAAGAAAATAATTTACTGGTTGGAGGCTCCTCTAACTTTCTTACGAAATGCAACAATTCCCGTGGTTATGGAAGAACGATATGACAAATTCCTTCTGCTGCTGACGGCGTTCGGCATGCCCTTATTTATTTTTTATAAGACAGGAAGAGGGCTGACTGATGTGATAATGGGAGTGCCCTGTTGGAGCATCATTCTCGTCTGTTCCTTCGTTTTATTTTTATTCTTTGCTTGTTGCATGCCTTTTCAGGGAACTCCAAAAAAAGGCATGTTTCTTGTAAGTGTCAGCGTGAGGTGCTATGTAGATTATTTTGTTCACATCGTTCTTCATGTCGATCATGTGGGTGGAGGAGATTGCTGACGAACTGGTAGTGTTGATGAATGCATTGGGATCCATGGCCGGAATCCAGCCCTTCGTTATGGGTCTTACGGTCCTTGCAGTGGGCAATTCGATTAGTGATTTGGTGGGCGACATCACCATCACCAAGCAGGGTTATCCGCAGATGGCCATCGGAGGAATCTATGCCTGTAGTGGTAAGGAGAGGGGATGATGCGTAGCTCCTATGTTCTCTATGCTGATGGGCCTTGGAGTCGCGTTGGGCATTCGGATGGCGGAATCGCCGTAGGTGAGGCAGGGGAGAGTGATGCGTAGAGGAAAAGACATTTCGCTGGGAGAAGATACGATTGTGATCAACATCACCTTTATCTTTTTGATCATTACTCTGCTGACTACACTCATCGTCGTCCCTCTACAGAAGTTTACGTATACGAAGAAGTTTGGCATCATTCTGGTTTCGCTCTACTTATTATCAATGGCCTTTAATATTCTCGCTTCTTGTGGTATTCTCCATATCCCTTTCCTTGAACCGAAAGTGTAATTCAACTATCACTTTTTATCTGGTTTGTTATAAACTTGATTCAGTGTTGAACTCATTTTATAAAGAATTCGCAAATGGGATCGAACCGATAACCTCTCCCATAAAAAGGAATACGAAAACCACTCCTCCATCTTCTCTCTTCTGCCTGCACCTAATATCTGCTTCCATGAAGTATCTTTCTAAACACACTCTTTCTCTCTTTGAATCTTCGCATGAGCGAGTCATCGTCGTCCAAAAATTCATCATCATTTTTTTCCCTCAAGTGTGAAAATCGCGGTTACTCGTAGTTTTTGGCTTGCGTTTAGAAATTCAGTATTTGTTCTAAAAACAATTACAATGAACAAAATTGAAGTGAAATGTTGTATTAATGGAGAACCTGAAATGGGGATCAGCAGTCTATATGTCTCTAGGACAGAGTCATGGGATCAAGTTCTTTACAAGATTTCCTTAAAAGTAAATAAGCCACAAGGCGCGAACTCAGTTGTGTACAATGAGCTTGGGGGCCAAATTACAAGTGTGGCTGAGCTGGAAGATGGAGACAAGATTTACTTTTCTGTAAACGGAGATGCGTTTGTACCTCCGAAGTCATCAGGTATAAAATACTTGCTTGTCTTTCTCGGTAGTGACGGAGAATTCGAAACCTGTAGTTCAGAGTACCGCTCCTACTATGCACGAAACCTCTTCTTCAGTTTCTGGTCAGCCGGCTGCTCCTCTTGCTGTGCCTCAAGCGTACACAAGTCCGGTGCCAGCCATGCCAGAGGAGCAGCATTGCATTGTAAAGCCGGCTGACGGTCCTGCCAAATACATCATGCGTTTTATTATCGTGGGAAGTATGTCCGTCGGAAAGTCCTGTTTGCTTCTTCAGTTTACGAATCGCCGTTTTGCCGCTAATGTGGGTCCGACTATCGGAGTGGATTTTGGCAGCTCGTCCCTGAACATCGATGGAGAGAACGTGAAGCTTCAGATTTGGGATACTGCCGGTCAGGAGGATTTCCAGGCCATCACACGTGCCTACTATCGAGAGGCTGCCGCCGCTATTCTGGTGTATGACATGACGAACCTGCAGTCGTACGAGAAGCTGCAGTCGTGGCTGTCGGCTGTGCAGTGCAACTCGACGAATCCGAACATCGTCATCACGTTAGTGGGGTAGACTCGGACACCATGCTTTACGCGTAGAAACAAGAATGATGTGCGTGAGGAAGAGAAGGTGGTGAGCTACGCGGATGGAGAGGCGTTTGCTAAGGCGAATGGACTGATGTTCATGGAGACGTCTGCAAAGACTGGCTATAATGTGGACAGAGTGTTTATTAGTACTGCGCGGGAGATTATCAAAAGAATTAAATCGGGAGCGATGACATTAGGCGATAAGGATGGCGTGAAGATGAATAATGGACAACAACCGGCTACTCAAAAGCTTGCAGATGTACCCGCAAATCAGGGTGGAAAGAAAAAGTGCTGTTAGATTGCTTAGTTCATACTTGTTTGTGATCACACGGAATCTCTCTGCTAATAGTGTTTGCCTCAAACAAGACATTTTCTCCTTCCTTTTCCCCTCCCCTTTCGTTGTGACTTTGAGGTGTTGCTTGCAGAGGCATTTGCCGCTGCCTTTGCAGCTTCTTCTTCTTGGCGCTTTTGACGCATTCCGGGAATTATCTTACCCACTTCACGAAAGAGCTCCTTGCCTATGTTCAATCCCTCAGCAAATCCGTACGTGAATTGACAGATGTGTTACAGGGACTTCCGTCTGCATTAAATATACGAATGCGGCATCTCCCTGGAACCCACCATTTTTTGGGATACCGCTTTAACTATAGCTAAGAGAGTGTGTCAGACTTTACTTCAACAAGACAGTCGAGGCCTAATTCTTTGCAAGCCTTCGCGACCTCGTCAGCCCTTGGATTTTCGCCTATATCGATCAGAGGAGAATGTCCGGAACATACAGGCATATTCTGCTCTCACTTTCCTCCCATCTTTTACAGACATGGAACTATCAATATAAGAGGGGTACATAACTACCCAGCCACTCCCTCTTAATTGATCCAGTTTGGCAGATGCAGCTTCTTTCAATTCCATTTAGAAAACAATAATGGCAAAAATAGTACTACTTTTGGTCATTATCTGTGACGAGTTGTGTATTAATATGAATAAGGATTTCTGTTGAGATACGGTGTGAAGTTGCTATCGTACGTTAGGGAAACATGCGCTCAGAAAACGAGAAAATACTACGCTAGTGTGGGTGGAATAAAGGAATCAAAGAGCAAAAGAGAATATGAGTTTTACATTATTATTAACTTCAGGATAGATTATGAGTGTACCGATTCCAAATCAGTCAGTACCACCTACTGCTGCTATACCTCCTATTGCTCCTAACAGTTACCAAGAGACAACGATTGCCAAATCTGGGGGAACGACAGTGCTCTCGAGTGTTCCAAACCAATCAGCGCCGCCTGCATCTGCTGTTCAGGCACCCCAAGTTCCATCCGAAACTCACATTCAGCAAAGTAACTCGCTATCGAGCTACCCACCTCCCTCTGTACAATACCAACAGAGAGTAAATGACGGGCGGCCCGAAGTGAGTTACTCAAATCCTTATGTGTACAGTGATCCGAATTCGTCAGCTAGTTATAATGCTTCTTCTGCACCTCAATATCCTCCTTCTGCACCTCAATATCCTCCTTCTGCACCTCAATATCCTCCTCCTAATCCTCAATATCCTCCTTCTGCACCTCAATACCCTCCTCCTAATCCTCAATACCCTCCTCCTAATCCTCAATATCCTCCTCCTCCTAATCCTCAATATCCTCCTCCTAATCCCCAATATCCTCCTCCTCCCAATCCTCAATATCCTCCTCCTCCCAACCCCCAATATCCTCCTCCTCCCAATCCTCAATACCCTCCTCCCAATCCTCCTCCCCCTGCTCAGGTTCCTCAGTACACTCCACAGTATGTGCCTCCTCAAGCCCTGCAACCTCAGCAGTGCTGCTGTCCCGCCTGCAGAACCATTCTGAACGTCCCTCCTGGCGCAACGACTTTCCGATGCCCTTGCGGCCAGTTGCTTACAAATAATCAGCCGCCTGTAAACCCGTACACCCCTTCACCGTATGGGAACCCGTATGCTCCGAACTCTGGCGCGAGTACCCAGAACCATGTATATTCGGATGCTGCGACAATTGGGTATTTTTGGTTTGCTTATTTCTATCTAGAATGGGAGTCCTTGGTGGCGCTCTGCTTGGATCCGTTTTATTTTAACGTTAATGTGTTTGTTTTAATCATTTTGGAGGGAAGGGACGTTTCATTTTGTTTTGGCGGTAATGAGTTTACACCATTATAATCCTTTTCAGATTGTCTGGTAATTGTGAATGGCTGCGCCACTTGCGTGTGCAAATATTCTACCTGAAAGTTCTAAGACAGAATCATTCACCGAAAAGGATCCTTTCCCAGTCAGTAACGTACTGATGGGGGGAATTCGAACTTCTAGCGTTCGTAATTCGAATAAGGAGAATGATGTCCACCAATCGAATTGCAGTTCCTCACAGCATCCAACTACAGATATAAAGAGAAAGATGAGAGATCCGATACTGTATCTGCTGTTTGTATTGCGGTTAATTGTAGTCATGACTTTACAAATGACTTTCCTCTGGATGAGATAACGAGCCAACAGGTGACTTCCGCATCAAAGTATTTAGAGACGATGTTCCGCTGTGATTTGGTATTGATGTGTAGTTTATGTACAGAAAAAGTAGTTTCTAGACACCGAAAGGCAATCTGCATTTCACCTGTTGTAGCTTGCTTTTACCCTAATCAATAGAATCGTCCTTATCGTTGTGGTAACATTATCATGATTGTTCGGTCAAATCCGAAGCGTTCGCGTGTTTGTTCTCTTCATTTATATTCTCTTTAATTGTTTGTGGCTTGTTTTTTGAATAGAAACCGTTGTAGAGGAAACAAGGAACAACGAGGAATAAGCACTTTGCATAAACGGATGGAACTGAATAGCTCGTTGAACATCTTCGGCAGTAATCACTTCCGAGCTCGAGTCTGTGAGCACAGCGACCTGCTCGTGTTCATGTTTGCACATACGTAGAACATACGTGAGATACTCTTTTAAGGCTAGAGAGAGTCTCTCGACACACGAAGCTGTCATCGTGAGATTGACGAATATATCGCTCTTCTGCATGATGTCTCGCACTTCCGCCTCGGTGACGATCGTCCTGTACACCTTCTCCATTTCAGCGATGCGTCCGTGGTCCACATTTCGCATTGTGATGTACTGATTGTCCCTCTGCATTTCCTAGACGTGAGTCGCTTGCAGCGACAGCACTTCGACGAGGCTTTTGTAGTCATCGCAGTCCACGACCTCGTTTTCAAAGTCGACAGGGATGATTCGCAGATACCCCATGTTGTCCTTGCTTTCCTTCTGCGAATAGAACAGACCGTTCGGGATCTTTATCAGAGAGTCGTAGTCGGACTGCGACTGCGCGTCTGGACGAGGATTCTGGGTCAGAAAACTGCCTACATAGCAAGGGAACAAAGCGATCAACGGTCTGCTTTAAACTCGATGTTTGGAATGCACTTCCAACATCTCTAGCGGTAAGACTGACTGGAACGCGTACGCCACACTTTGCCAGATGTCGCACAAACAAATCGTGGTTTGCAGAGAATTCAGTGTAGACGTCTTTATTTCTATATGGCAACAACAAACAGGAGGTACGCAAAAAAAACTCTGCAGGTTGAGCAGATTTCCTCGTGACGATTATGTCTCGCCATACAGTAGAGTGCGTGAACTCCATGAAGAGGACATTCCAGCATATTGGGTAAACTGCAAGTATGTACAATGTGATCGCCTTTGGATGACATCGTTAATCATGGACTACAAAATATTTTGTTCATAGGGTCTCTAGAGTCTATTGAGTCGGGATTCTACAGTTCAGTCAACAGAAATCGAAAAACTTTTGTTTTCATATAGTAATCCAGTATCGTTTGTTCTCTAATTGATAAATCCTTATGGTTCCCTTCTCTGAGAGCTCTAGCAATATGTTCGAGTTCAGATGCTTTTATAGTCTATTTGTTAGATCATTTTAATTAATGCGACAGGATCCATAATGCAAAGTTGAAAAAAATAGACAACTACCGCGGGATTTGTTGTCACTTTGCAGAGAAAACACATTATTTGGGAAGATTACGTGAAAATGTCTTCACTCCCTACACTAGCTGGCTCTCCCCTAAATCTCATTGCAATTAGGGATCAAGAGAAAAATCGCATCAAGGAACAGTTGACTCAAGTTGTGATAGTACAATCCTTAAACTTAGATCGAGGGCGAGAAGTGTGTTGTAATTGATACACAGATTAACAAGCAGTTGATTTTTGTGACTGAAGGTTCGACTATTTTGAAAGTTCTAACTCCCTTTTGTTCTATATCTTTGTAGGAATGCGGTGTGACTCAGTTCATTGCTCTGTCGGGCACTGTTGGTACATTCTCTGAACCCAACATTGTTTTCTTTATTCGTCCTACCCCTGAAGATATCAAGATGACAGCAAACTATATTCTAAAGTTGGTAGAGATGGAGGTAGGTGTGTGTGTCTAGTTCAACGTAGTCCGCGGCAAAGCGCACGATCTTCTTTTTCCCACGTATTACACGTCTGGTTCGCGAAATGATGAAGGACGAAGGGATTCTGGAATTGGCGTCGATCGTGTCAACAGATCTCGATATATACCCAATGGATGACGACATCCTTGTCCTGGGGATTCCTGACTGCTATGCGTATCGCAGTGAGCGTAGTTTGAGTCTTAGCGACCTGTATCTTTACAACGACTTCACGTCCCTCCAACTCACTGCAAACGCACTCACGGTGATCCAGCAGCTCTACGGTGTGATCCCCAACATCACGGCGGTGGGCCCTCACGCCCAGGCCATCGTCGATATGATGATCCAGTCGCGCTCGGAAGGTGTTCTCAAGGAAGTGGACCTTCCTCCCGAGATCGACCGGCTCATCGTCCTGGACCGCTCTGTTGACCTCGTGTCCACGTTCGTGACTCCGCTGACCTACGAAGGCATGCTGGATGAGGTGCTGGGCATCGAGCGCGGCGCGGTGACGGTGAGTGAGAAGGTGCTGGAGGGGAAAAGCGACAAACCCGTCACGATTCGATTGAATAACACCGATGTGTTCTTCCAGGAGATGCGAGACTACAACGTGGTCAAGGTTGCGCGTGTGTTGGCCGAGAAGGTGTCGCAGGTGAATGGTGCAATCGATCGTGTGAAGTGAGGTGTAGAGGAAATGAAAGCACGACCGCAAAGCGGAAATGTGTCGATGACCGAATTTATGGAATTCCAGCATAAGCTCCCTGATTTGCTGAATCGAAAACAACTCTCACAGACTCATTACGGAGTAGGAACTCCATTCGCTTTGAAGAGTAGCTTTTTAATGCTGTTTCGAAGGTGTCAAATAGCGATGACTTCCGACAACGATGGCAGGACGAGCATTCTGTACTGTCGGGAGATGGGAATCCTATGACCTTGATTGAGATGGCAGATTTGGGCGTTGTTTCTGTGATGGAGTGTGATATAGGTGCCCTTCGGAACTGTGATGAAGCTGCTGATTCTGTATTCGTTGGTCAACAACGGACTAAAGCCGAAGATATTTGATGAGATTCGTCATTCGTTGATCCAGGTGTACGGGTTCGAGAAGTTGCTCTTGCTGCATAATTTGCAGAAACTCGGTTTGTTTTTTCTTCTGTCGTTATTTGCAGGATTGTTTATTCCAAAAGAATCGGGAGGAAATTTCGCAACGATTCGGTCTCGAATGCGTTTAGAGCAAGATGGTGTCACGGGGATCGAAATGAATGATATGAGTTACGTAACAAGTGGCTATGCGCCGTTAACGGGAAGGCTGGTTCAAGCAGTTTTGCTGCAGGGAAATGTGAGTCAAGAGATCCAGAAGCTGCTACCTGTGGCGGTGCATGAGTCACACCAAGAAGTGAGTAGCACTATGCATGATACCGGAATGAAGAAGAAGATTGCATTAGTCGTGTTTGTTGGTGGACTGACCTATATGGAAATGGCTGCGATTCGCCAGTTAAGACATGTCGTAAGGAATGATGCACATTGTAAAGAATAGGAGGAATGTGGATACGAAGTTGTGATGATGACTACAGATATTACAAGTGGATCTCGCATGTTGAAGAGTCTCAGCAGGGATCTTCCAACGATTCCTATCAGTCAAACTCAATAATTATTTCCTGTTTACAGAAAACAAACCACTTTTCGAATTTTATACTGTAACCACCTGTTGCTGGATCTTTTTCCATTTTGAAGTTATCTAGACTCATACCAAACTTCCCCAGAATTTTATTCCCCACATCTTTCAGCTTCCCAAGCATCTCTTCCTTCAGCTTTTCATTGCGTTCCTCAATCTGCTTTGCCAATCGCTTTCGTTTGGACTCATATTGACTCAAGGATGGATCAAGTTCCAGGATTTTGTCGTAATCTGAATTTAAATCGTTGCAAGGATTCGTACCAGCAAGACAGTCATCCAGCTTCTCGAGTGCCAAATAAGCTTGAGATCTCCGGATGTACGCTTTTACGTAGCTTGGATTCATCTCTGCAGAACGTGTACAGCTCTCCACCGCCTCTTCGTATTGCTTCTACTGTTGAAACAGAGACATAGCACAAACAAGCTCAATCTGCGCTGCACCCATGTTGCAGAAGAAGATAGCCTTGCAATAAGTAAAATACACACATCTATTACTCGTTCTTTATTGAAACACTCATCGAGAGGGCAGTAGTTGATACTACCTTTATAGTTCTCAATAGCAGCTTCAAATTCTCCCTTTTTATACAATCTAAAGGAAAATACGAAAAAGTGATCTACTCATTTCCTTCAACTTTCAAACGATTTGCCTGCTCAATATCACGCACAATTTCTTCCTCAATCACAGCAGCACTGTCTTCTTGTTCTTGCACCTGCTCTTGAATTTCTTCCTGCTTCTCTTGCTTAACTATGAACTCACTTTTTCACATAATCAATACTCTCTTCAGAATCCGTCCTTTCAGATCCTGACTTTACTAAACCTCATCCTCTCCTACAGTACAAATACCCTCTTCTGAATCTATGGTCGTGGACTCCATTTACTAGGAAAAGAAGAATGGCGACTGATCGCGGTTTTGTTTAAAGTTATGCAGATAATTCATAATCTTTTAGATGATAACACGATTGTCTAGATTTCGTTCGTTATTAACAAGGAGTAGTATATCTGTTCGTAGAGCCTCTTCCTTCATACGGCCGTTTTCGTCGAGTTCCTCTCAGAAAATGGTTCATTCAATTTCCTTTTCAATGACAGATAGTATGGCCGCACAGTTTTGGGTATTTCGGCTGTTCTAGGAGGGATTGCAACATTTTCACTGTGTTATTCTCCCAAAATTGTTGCAGACGAGGAGAAGCGTAACTGGTCAATGAACGAGCTGATTTGCGTAGCATCGCTTGGAGATTGCAGTGATCCTGCATGTCATGACAGTCAGGAAATGTTTCGCATGACAACACAAGCTGTTTCAAGTAGTGTTTGGACAAGGAAAGTGATCGATAGAAAAAGCTGTCAAGCAACCGGCTGCATATACACAACGAGAGAGCGAATTTACAGTGTACGATGCAAATGGTAAGTTGCACGAGTGCCCACCTTCCCGCGAACTTCTTGGTCGTCACTCCTGGACACTGGTTGATGTTGGTTGTTTTTGTGATTTGTAGCTGCACTCGATAGCTGCATATTATCCCGAGAATCCCACAGAGGAGGATAAGAAGTATGCACGCGAATTTATATCCAGTTTTGCACATCTATATCCTTGCAAAGTATGCGCGAAGCATTTAAAGAAGATGCTGGAGAAGAATCCTCCAAAGTGAGTCTTTTAACCTCAGGTTATGTTAGAGTTGATTCTCGCAAGGACTTTGTTCTCTGGATGTGCAATCTCCACAACTCCGTGAATCGTACCCTTTTAAAGCCTGTCTACCCTTGTAACTACGATCTACTGGAGGAGCGTTGGCACACTGGTTGTTCAGAGTGCTGGAATCCGGAGGGTAAAAAGAAGATGACTTCCACAGAATCCATGGAGTCGGGGTGGAAATCGTTTGTGATGCATAGTTGTAAGGATATGAAGAAGTTTGGTTTAAGTTGATATGATGTACACTGTTTGTTAAATACTGTACATGAGTGTAACCGTTATCCACGTCGTCCATACACCACTCTTTAAATAGTAAAACAAGGAATGACAGAAATGGAGTACTGGAGAAACGATATGGTCGAAAAGAAAGATTCTTTTCCGCGATTCTTATTCATACCCCACATTGGATATTCTGTTATTGTTTTCTTCATTGAATGCCCGTACTTAACTTTGACTATCAGAACCCTACTCGTATCATCTTTGGAAAGGGTCAGATCGCGACTTTATCAACTTTGATTCCAAAGGATAAGAAGATTTTGATGTGCTACGGAGGCGGCTCTATTAAGCGTAACGGTGTTTATGACCAGGTGATGACTGCATTGAAGGGATGGGATATCACAGAGTTCTCAGGTATTGAAGCGAATCCTGATTACGAAACTCTGATGAAAGCCGTTGCAATTGCAAAGGAGATGGGAACCGACAATGTGTTCGTCCTCTCGGTTGGAGGCGGTTCAGTTGCCGATGGCTGCAAGTTCATCTGCGCTGCTGCCGTGTACACCAAGTCGACCGATTACTACCAAGATCTTTGCATCGAGGGTGGTTCAAAGGTCGATGCTGCCCTTCCTCTGGGCGTTGTTCTCACGCTTCCCGCCACTGGCTCCGAGTCGAACGGGAATGCGGTGATTTCGTACAGAGCGAAGCACATGAAATACTGCTTGGCGTCTCCCTACGTGTATCCCAAGTGGGCCATTCTCGATCCCGAGACGACCTTCTCCCTCCCTGTTCGCCAGACTGCAAACGGCGTGGTCGATTCCTGTGTGCACGTGTGCGAACAGTACGTCACCGACTGCATCAACGCCGACGTGCAGGACCGCTACTCCGAGTCCCTGCTGAAGGTGCTCATCGAGAACGGAACCAAGGTGATGCAGGAGCCCAACGACTACGCCGCTCGCGCCAACATCATGTGGGCCGCCACGCAGGCGCTCAACTGCTGGATCTGCCAGGGCGTGCGTCAGGACTGGGCGACACACATGATCGGCCACGAGCTGACCGCCTATCTGGGTATGGATCACGGACAGACTCTCGCCTGCATCCAGCCGCGTGTGTTCAGGTACCGCTTCGAGGCGAAGAAGGAGAAGCTGGCACAGATGGCGGAGCGTGTGTTTGATGTGACGGAAGGAACGGTGGAGGAAAAGGCGAACAAGGCCATCGAGCTGCTGGACAAGTTCTACACTGAGGTGATGAAGGTCCCCAGTCGCATCAGCCAGTATAACTGCTCTCAGGACAAGGCCTGGATTGATGAGTGTGTTGCGAAGCTGACGAAGAGTGGAGCGAAATTTGGAGAGAATGCGGATATTCTTCCTGAGGACGTGCGAACGATTATTCTTCAGTCCTACTAAATGTTGTTTGTTGAATACCAGTGCGTTTACTTCCAAAGTTGCCAAGAGAGTTTTCCTTTATTCCATTGTCATTGGAATTCCTTCTGGGATGAAGAAGTTATGTCGCAGGAACTGTTTGCTCGAGTTTGTAGTTGCATAATGCGTGAGATACAGATGTATGGGATTGGTCACTGCTTTCTCTATACTAACCATTGTGGTATGGATTTGGTTCTTGAGAGCGTCGTTTTCGCTCGTCTCTATCCGGAGAGAGTACACCATTACTCCATTTCGTTTCTATCCTATACTGTCCCTTACTCGTAGTGCAGCCGAGTGTCACCTGGAATCGAGCAACAACCACTCATTCTCAGCAAGTAGAGTATTATGAGGGAGGAACTGCTGTAGACGCAATTTCTCCACTGTGTATACTTGTTTACCTTTGTGGATGTAGTTTTTGATGATGATCAGCTCCTGTCTTACAACTTTTCGATTGTCTGCGTGTTAGAGCGTCATAACTGGTTTTATGTGAAGCAACTAGAAGAAATGTGGCCAGGCCCGATTTCGATTGCGATTCCATCTCCTGTCCCCGAAAAAGATATTGCCTCTCTCTCTCCTCGTGTTCGCATGGCGGTCGTGGAGACAAACGGACTCTTTCCTCTCAATTATCTTCGTAATGTGGCAATTAACAATACGATTACGAGTCATTACATCGTAATTGATTCTGGAACTGTCCTCGATTCTTCTCTCTTTCAAACGTTCCAAGTACTGCCTCCCACAGTGTTAGATCCCTCTACAGCCATCATTTTGCCCCTCTTTTTTACAAGTTCTGTTCCTGCGAAGGGATGTCGTGATGACGAAACTTGTGTGGCTGAGTTTTCCCTCCATTCGGTGATTATTCCTAGACAACGCAAACTTCTTCCAAAAACAAAGCAGCGCATTCGGGAGCAAGTGGCTGCTAAGAAGCTGCAAATGAGACGTGGGACTCACGTTGTAGTTTGTGTTTGTTCGAATTTAGAGATATCTCTACATTGATTGGTTCTTTTTAAACCGAGAGCAAGTGGTGCAACGCGTCTCTTGTTTCGATTCACTTTTGCAACAGCCATTTGTTCTTCTCCGACATGCTCACTCTGTTCCGTTGTTCGATCCTCGGTTCATCGAAAACCCGTTCAGTCGAATCCAACATATCGAGCACTTGCGACTTCGAGGAATCCAGTTTTATGTCCTTGGTCATTCGTTCGGTTTTATTTTACCATCGAAGTAGGCTTATTTTTCTCTCGTTATTTCCAGTCCGACGTTGAGGAAGCATGATGATGAATCGAAGCGAGTGTTTGTTGAATGGTTTAACTCGGTGAAGAGTGAACGGGTCGGTGATCGGACACGTATTTGCAGCGAGCGTGAAAAGAAGGCACGTCTTGAGTATAACCTCGAGCTCATTAAAGCATAAATAGCTGTCATTTATTTTGTATGTCTTGCTGTTTTAGTCAACTAACTATTTTCACCCGTATAGTAGCTGTTTTTTGCTGGACCTGTAGAAACAGCGGAAGAGCAGCCTTCTACCAAGTTAAAAGCGGAATCCATGGAACTTATGATGATGAACGCTGTTATTCCTTATGAAATCGATGTTTTGTAGTTAGATCAAGCTTTCAAGTTGATTCCCTTATCAAATGTTGTAGGATTTCCTGTTGAAGAGGATGGGCCAAGGTACCCTACACTGTAAATTCGTTTGGTGGTCTTATGAAGATGACATCCTGTTTGTAAACAAACAAAGCAATAGTAGGTGTGACGTTCTAGCCACCCTGCATTTCGAAGTATTTGCTGTGTCTCCGCGTTAATAGTGACTGTCGATGTTTTTCGCATCAAATACTTTCGAACTTCATCATATAAGAAAACAAGAATCATGTATGGCATAGAAATGAGCCAGAAGTGGAAAGGTATAGGACGGGTACGTAGCGCGTTGTTCAGCACAGGAACGTACAGAAGGATATAAGCAAGTAACAACTCGAATATCAACGCGGAGTTCATTGCATTGTTGTGCATTCCCTGCTCCAGGAAAGAGAGCATTCGCGTTTTGCAGATAAACAAATTGGCCACTTGAATAATGACCACTGTAGTGAAATAAGTCGTTTGGGAAAAATGGAGAGTCTCTTTCTGAGCCATTCGCGAAGCGATGTTCGCGAACAATGTTCCATTTTCAAGGGTAGTCAATGAGTACACGTAGTCTTCAGCATTCTTGTCATGCACTTGTCTGAACGTTGCTCCAGAGTACAGTTTATTTCCGATCTCGCTCAGATTCGATTTCCTGATCAGATCCAGGACTGCGGAGGTGGCAAGACTTGTCGAGGTCGTGCTCTCGTTCAGGTTGTTGATATCCCAATACCCCAGTGGTTGATATCCCAGCTCTGCAGAAGCGGACCCAGAGCCAAGGCCCAAGAATGAACTCTCTAAGACATTCGCATGCAGCCAGTTATTGTCCCAAAAGGGAGACACGCGTGCAACGAGTGGGATGTAAGGGTAATAGCCCGCCTGCAGAAGCACATCAATACTCTGCTTCGTCACAACTGTATTGTCGGCAGTGTACCCTCCCTCGGGAGTGTTGTACGACTCTTCGTTCGCTAAAGAAAAATAGGAGGACTGTGTTGCAGGTCCTCTGAAGTTTTTGGCAGGGAAGTGGCACCCTTCAACGCGCCCTCCATCCCAGTAGATGTACCCCTGCCTGAGTGCATCACTGTAGGATTCTACACTGGTAACAGAGCCTGGATAGGCTTCAAAGCCAGCAGTACCATTCAAACTTTCTCTGTACCAGTTGCCTCCATCCACTTTGCAGTAGAGTGTTTGCTTTCCCCAGTTATCGTTGGCGCCGAGACCGGGCAATGTGCTGGCAGGATATCCAAACGAGTTCATCACAAAGAAGAAGGAGAGGAGAGCTGCGACACACTGCATTATTCCAATTTGGAGATACACAAAGCACAACAATTTTCGAGTCACTAATCGATCATGCTTGCTATCTCGAGGAGGACGCTTCATGATATCAGCCTCTGCTGTTTCGTACGCGAAGGAAATAGCTGGAAGCATATCCGTACCAAGATCAATGAGAAGAATGAGGATCGTATCGAGAGGAAGAGGAATTCGAATCGTAACAAAGGTAAGGAAGGGGATCAGTTCTGGAATGTTCGAAGACAGAGTGTATGCAATGGACTTTTTGAGGTTATCGAAAATCAATCGTCCCTGTTCAACTCCCTTCACAATCGATGCGAAGTTATCATCCACCAAAATCATATCAGCTGCTTCTTTACTCACAGCAGAACCCATAATTCCCATTGCAATTCCAATGTCTGCCTTGCGAAGTGCTGGAGCATCATTCACACCGTCTCCAGTCACGGCCACAATCTCTCCTCGCTTCTGATTATGCTGCACAATGATAAGCTTCTGCTCGGGGGAAGTTCGAGCAAAAACAACCTGCGGGTGGTCGAGAATGTCATCCCAAATCTCTTCCGGAAGCTGCGGCGTCAGTTCCCAGCCTGGAACGACAATAGCAGGAGCAAAAGCGGGATCTTCCCATCCAGGATCTCCCTCCTTGAGCCCTTTCGACTCATTCCGTAGCTGAACATCATCCGATGTATCACCCCAAATAATACCGACTTTTTTTGCGATTGCCTTTGCAGTAATCGGATGATCTCCTGTAACCATGATGACTCGGATGCCTGCTGTTTTGCACTTCTCGACAGCAGGAGGGACTTGTGGACGTGGAGGATCGATCATCGCCATCATTCCCACATAACACAGTTTAGTGAAGATGGCATCCGTGTGAGGAATCTCCTGGGGATAGGTGTCAGGATCATCTCCAAGAGGAAAGTTGGGAACCTCGCTGTTATACTCGTAGTCAGGTCCGTAGACAGTAGAATCCAACTCCAATTCGGCAAAACCCAGCACACGAAGACCTTTACGAGAGAGTTCCATCTGCAGCTGCTCCATCTTCTGACGTAATTCGGGAGTGAACTCTTGCACTTTTCCATTCAGCAAAATCTTATCGCAGCGACCCAGAATTCGTTCTGGAGCCCCCTTCATCACGAGCAATCGCTGCTCTCTATCAGGCTGTTTGTGGATGGAGACTTGATACTTGTTGGTCGAATTGAACGGGATCTCCTTGATCTTAGCGTAGTCTTTTCGGAAAGGCTCCACATCGAAGGAGGCTTGGACGAATTTGAGCAGAGCAGACTCCGATGCATCACCCAGAGGTTTCCACATCACACGCTTCTCTATTGAACCATCTCCCATGACAAGCTCCTCTGTATACGGCTGCTTGCTCGAGTAATCAGGCGAGCCATCTCGGTTCTTTCGGAATTTCGAATTCTCATCCCACTTCGCATTGTTGCACAACGCAGCGATTCGCCTCAAGTGCGAGTACGAGATCGAAGTCGGGTCAACAGTCGGAGTGGAGTACATCGAGCACTCGCAGTCGTATATGTTGCCATCATAGACGACATTCGCTACTGTCATCATGTTCTGGGTGAGCGTTCCGGTCTTGTCGGAGCAGATGCAGCTTGTCGAACCCAAGGTCTCTACACCCTGCAGATTCTTGATGAGAACATTTTTCGAGCTCATCCGATTGGCTGTGAGCGAAAGGGAGAGCGTGACAGTGGCGAGAAGCCCCTCGGGAACGTTCGCTACGATAATTCCAATCATAAACACGAGGTTCGTGATAATGTCTGTGCCCAGAAAGATGCCGATAATGAAGAAGATCACACCGAGCGTGATGGCAATGACTGAAATCATAGAAATGAAACGATCCAATTCAATACCGATCGGAGTCTTCTCACTACCTGTATTTAGAGTCAGCTTCGCAATGTGACCAATAAATGTATTGTCACCAGTTGCCACAACGACTCCCTTGCAACTTCCTTTCGGCACTTGGGTACCAAAGAAAGCCATGTTCTGCGTTTCCAGAGGATTGGGATCGGTGCACTTGGTGGAGCGCTTGCAAGGCTCCGACTCACCAGTAAGACAGGCATTGTCTACCTGCATGTCATCAGAGCACTCCAGCAAACGCAAATCAGCGGGCACTTTATCTCCCGCCTTCAAGTTCACGATATCTCCAACGACCAAATCTTCCGCATTTATCTCAATAGGGTTACTATCCCGAATTACAGTGCAACGGTTGGGCATCATACTCTTGAATGATTCCATCAAATCATTTGACTTCTTCTCTTGAAAGTAGGTGAAAGTTCCAGTAATAATCACCACAGCATAGAGTACGATGCCCAGGTAGAGGTTCTCTATTTCTTTTCTGAGAACATAGCCAACAATACAAAGTGTTGCACCCGCCAGAAGAAGAAGAGAGAACAAACCCGTCATATTTTTAAGATACTTCAGCCACTCAGGAATTGTTTTAGGAGGTGTCATCTTGTTAGGACCATTTTCCTGGAGTCGACGATCGTGTTCCGCCGCTGTAAGTCCTTTTTCTTGGTCTGTCTTCAGTCTTTCTCCCAAGAGAACTACCAAATCTACTGTATGGTAGTCCGTAGTTTCTGTAGAAGCCATTTTCGCTTCAGTCATATGCTTTTCATATGAACTTTGTTCCTATCAAAGCCTATATAAATATGGGCCCTAATAGATATGATAGTTATAGTGACATGGGGTCTATTACTGATTTATTACCTGTGCCTTGTTAATAATGGGGATCAATCATAATCTGCTTATCCTTCGAAGTGTGTTTCTGGAGATCACTTCAATACGTACTGTTACAGTCACATTGCTTTCTATACGATGCTGTTACTTGGCACACTGAATTCTTTTTTACTGAACTGTCGGGAGTGCACTATTGTGCACCATTATATGCGGGACGACATACAGTTTGTAGTTAGATCTCAGTATATTTATTTTTAAACATGTTTTCTCGATTTATGGGCCAAAAGAAACCTGTCGAAGTGAAAGAGGAGAAGCCAATCGACTTAACTCCTATGACAAACCATATGGATAATCTGAACAAGAGAGAGGAGCAACTTTTAAAGAAGATCGGAGACATTGACCAGCAGCTTGCTACGTAATGTTCTTCTTCTCATGTTACTTTAGTTTGAAACAACAGATGGCTCAGGGTGGTTCTGGATACAGTGTGCTACGCATGCGGGCATCGAATGTATATTTGATAGAAGAAAGTCACTTTTAGCTTTTGAAACAGAAGAATATGTATATGAAGCAGTTGCAGAGCGTTTCCACAATGAATTTGACTGTTGGCCAAACCATGAGCACGATTGAAGGAATTCAACTGATGAAGGACCAATACGAGTTGATGAAGGATGTTTCCAACGCTCAGAGTGAGATGTTCAAGGTAGGTACTTGCTTTGATGTGCAAACGTAGTCTGTGAATCTAAAT
>JZRM01000249.1:0-34167 GCA_000963415.1 Blastocystis sp. subtype 6 | reverse complement strand
ACAAGGTCGATGAGGCCGGTAATGTGACTCGTCTGCGCCGTGAGTGCCCTGCTTGTGGCGCTGGTGTCTTCATGGCTAAGCACCATGATCGTAACACCTGTGGTCGTTGCGGAAACACTTTCAAGTAAATTATCTACTTTGAATTATTGTCTCTGTTGATCTATCTTTGTTTGTTTCAGGAACGAGCGTAGATGATTCCTTGTTCCATGTGAGAAAAGAGTAGGGAACACGGGAATCGAAGTTTTTTGGCGGACTTCGTAACTTGATTCACTCTATCAGAAACTCATCAAATTGAGAAGATAGCAAGACGATGGCTGAAGAGGCACAGAATCTGTGGATCGATGGATTCAATCCAAGTATCTATGAACAATTGGTCGACTGTTTTGAGATGTATGTGACGATTCGAATATCCACGCTCATTCTGTAGAGAGGGATACAAAATGGAGTCCACGTTGAACCAAAGTGAAAGTGTGATGTTTGTGATTTTTTTACTGATAGGAATGCGAATTGATTTCCGAAAACAGAAGGATTCGGATGTAGCAGAGATTATGGTGAATTGCTCTTGTTGGAAAGATATCGAAGAGTCGTTGCAGGGCTTTCTTTTGATTTATAGTTGTGATGTGGAAGAATATGTCAAATTGCATCTCGGCGATGTAGTAAGATCGTCTACGGTACGTAATGTCAACTTATGTCTTCATATATCCAAAGCAGATTATCAGAAAGGAGGGAGTGTGTGCTCAGAGTCGCTTTTATTTTCTAGAAGCCTATCTGAAGAAGGTTGCATACCTCCACGATTACATCTTGTCAGCTCCCTTCTACAAGTACCTGAAAGCTCTGCAGTCCGGGACCACTTCTTCGCTCTACCCGAAGATCATGAGTTTCTACTCGCATGAGCCCATGTAGTGGCGAAGCGTTCCTTCGACGTAGTTACATCATTCCCAAGCCGACGAGCGTCTCTGTCGTCTTCTCCATCAACGAGGAGGACGACACGGACCGAGCCCTGATCCCCATCTTCCTTCTGGAGTTCAGCGAGGCGAAGCGGACGGTGGCCGGGTCTCCGTCGGTGAGCTTCAGTCGAGAGGAGCCCAAGGACGTGCAGGGCATGGCGAAGGAGAAGCCATCGGTGGGCTTCATCACGTTCTGTGGGACTTGGATGTGGCTCTGATGTAGCGTTCAACGAGGAGCATGTGGCGGGAGAACGCGCGGAGAAGGCCGCGGAACAACTGTGCTCCTTCCGCTTCTATCTGGACTACCATGTGAAGTCCTGCAAGACGTATCTGCATGGAAGAATGAGAATTCGTGCGGAGAATTGGAGGGAAGGTACGGACGGGGAGATGGATTGAGTGTAGCTCTGAGAAAGGCGCATTATCCAGAAGAAGAGGTGCAGAAGACGACGATTAGTGGCAAAACATTTACTGCGTTGTAAATTTGTTTTTTTGATAAAACGAATCTTTATTCTTTTTCAAGTTTTTTGTTTTTCTTTCCAGGTTGCTGAGGAGATATGCCGATAAAGCATGATAGGAATAGGGAGCGATTCGCTCAAAAGCCAATTGATGAGAGTCACACCTGGTTGTTATCGGATAGCACAGTGCAAATCGTAAAAAAAAGATACACAGATTATTTCTAGTCATCTGCTCTGAATATTACTAATAGTGATCCTGACGAGCTTCCTTGCGTTACAACTGTACATACTGTGGCTCGTCTTGAAACATAGTCAGACAGTTCAATAGGAGTGCAATCGGCTTCACCGCTTGCGTGGGATGATTTGGGTCGTTTGTTCGTTTTGTGTCGCTAGGTTATATCTAGTTTTTGCTTTGTAAACACAGGACACCAGATCTGTATAGTCGATGTTGAGGATAATTATCGATTAAAAGAGTGTCTTTCTGGTCACCACTTTCCTGTACTTCAGATCCTCTTTCAATCTCCGCGTGTACTCTTGTCTTGTGGGAGAGAGGGCCTTTTCATCTGGAACCTACGAGAGCGCAGTGAACCTGTTCATCTGTAGTCCAAATCATGTGTTCAAGAGTAGGATATCCGAGCCGGTGCCCTGCATGTGCTTGCTGTTTGATCGCTCCATCCTTGTCTGCGGAACTACGAAGGGCGAGATTCGGGTATTCGATGCTCAGGATCAGTTCTGCCAACTGGACAGTTTCTCCTCCCACAAGAACACTATAACCTATCTGTACTATATTTCTGTCTCTTCACCGCTTCTTGCTCACATCTAGTCACGTGGCATCCTTGCTGCTGCCAGCCGAGATTCCACCATCGCACTGTGGGACGTCCAGTGCTATCGTCAGGTCTGTCGCTCGCTTCGCCGCTCCGCAGTTCTTCTCTCTTCCTTGCGGGGAAGACACGGCGACGTCACTTGTCTCACTGCGACTTCCGACGGCTTGTTTTTACTCTCTGGAGGACGAGACCGCTCGATCGGCCTCTGGAATGTTTCGTCGGGGAAGTTCATCAGGTACATCGAAGATGTGTCGAACCTGCAGTGCGTGCTTTGTGGTGGGTTGACGAAAAGGGGAGTGCATCATGGAGAGATCACGGGCCTCTACTGCATCCAAAACGACGAGAAATTGCTGAGTACCTCGCATGACGGGCTTGTGAAATGTTTCAAACTTTGTCTTGACATCATGGACCCTATTGACCCTATTGACCCTATGGACCCTATGGACCCTATTGACCCTATGGACCCTATTGATTCTTTAGGGTCATTCAGAGCACTGGAACACGAATCTGTACAGTTAACTGATATTGAAGATCTTTTGGCGAATTACGGCTCATTTTTCACGACTGACGAAGCGAGTCGATTAACTTCGTCTGACTCATTAGTGTGGAGTGTGGATATCGGTAAGAATAATGGAATTGCAAAAATCGATATTAATTTCAATATTGCCAGAATTGCTGTTTCTTTCGATTCTCCTATGGTTTGTGTGTTCCATCTGGGCCAATTAGACTGGGACACATGGCACTCATCTCCGCTCATCACTTTTAGTGGACATGCAGACGTTGTAACATGCCTTGCTTTTGATCGTTTTTGCTGCTTGTTGAGCGGCTCACGTGACCAGCATGTACTCACACATGAGATGAACACATTTTCTCAAACAGAGTGCATTAATGTTAACTCTGCCATTAATGCACTCTGTTGTGTCAATGAGTGGAGTTTTATCGCATCATCGGACTACAGAATTCTGGCGTGTTCTCCGGAGCAGCAGTCTTATCTAGTTGGTCACGTAGGCCAAGTCACTTCGCTCGCTTTTGTTCGCACAGAGTGTCTAGTTGTATCTGGAAGTTTTGATGTAACAGTTGGGGTTGTTTTTGTCATAGGGAATGGTGATGTTGCATTGTCTTCCTTCTTCGGCAAAAGATGAATCACCTTGTTCTGTGTCACGTGCGCATTCAGGTATGGTGACTTCAGTCGATGCGATTTGTTTGGAAGGGATTTCATTGGTTGTGTCTGGAGGAACTGATTATGCGGTGGTTGTGTATCGAGTAGTGAACCAATCACTGGCGGTTTTGTGGCGCGATGACACACAAGGAAGTATTGTAACAGGAGTTCTGTTTGGAGTGGGAATAGGAACGGGAACGTTATACGTGACAAATCAAAGTGGTGTAGTCCAGATTTGGGATGTGGTGAAAATTGCAAAAATAGGAGAGATTCAACACCATACATCGAGAATTGTGGGGGTGTGTCAGTCACAAGATGGAAGATTTGTGGTGACTGCGGCGACAGACAGAAAAGTATTAGTGTATGATGTGAGCAAAGGGATGAAGTGTGTGAATCGAATCGAGAGTGACGATGTACCGTCAACAGTTGCGTTTTTCGATGGCAAAGTGGTGTGTGGTTATTGCTCGGGAGATATACGACTGTGGCGCGTTCATGAGTGAAAATAACTGAGTTGAGGTGTTTGTACAACAAAGAAACAAGAGCGAAAGTGACAAGAAGTCATTCGCCACGATTACACTATCACTCTGAAAACTCTTCTACCTCTGAATTACCTTTCATATCTCTACGGCAGCCAGTTCACGCATCTCACGCATCTCAGGACAGTCGAATCGTCTTGTATTCGCAGGATAACGAGACGAAATGTGGGTCAACACCAGTTTCTTTGCTTCGCATTCGCGAGCAAACTCGCCTGCCATTTTTGCAGTTGAGTGTCCGCCTTCACGAACAGTTTTTTCCACCATCTCCATCGTTTTATTCTCTACTCATTAGTAGGAGGACCGATCACTACGAAGCTCTTGCTGAAGCGGAGCAATTGTTGCTTCGTGGATCAATAAATCAGTTTTAGAAAGCAGCGGAAGCATCGACCGAGCGTTATTTGTATCACACACAATTCCAAATCGCTTCGGCCTATTTGACTTTTTAAACAAGGTTTCGTCGTTAGGATCAATAAATGACGTGGGAGAGAGAACCACTCTCTTTCCCTCACTGAGTCGCTGCATCACATCCCGCTCTGAAATACCAAACGTAGTTAACACTTCGCGATTCTGCTCACACATCTGATGTACTTTTGCTTCGTCGATTTGACCTGGATTGGATCGAATTATTTCACCTACCGATCGAAGGCGGAGTGCAGTAGGAGAAGCCGAAGCATTCGATGGTGTGTTCGATCTTTCCTGCACGGACAGAGCCTAGTGATGTCTATGGGAAAATGGACTGCATGCTATACTTGGCAAAGATCCCAAAAACCGTCAGCAGAGGGGAACAAGGGCTGTACTTGGATTCGACGATCTTCGTAGCGAAGTCGAGAAGAAGCAGACTCATATTCCTCTAAGCGAGGATCGTTCTCGGAGGCAAAGAGTTCGTGCACAATGCAGGGACAGTTCGTCTTCGTATCGGTCAGCTGGAAAATCGTCCTGAGATACTTTGCAAGACCGAAAGGACCGTAGATATCGACAGGTGCAAACACTTGGTGACTCTGGTACCGGCTGATTCCAGCGCTGTTCAGGAACGCCGGGAGACCGTACACGTGGTCGCCGTGCATGTGGGAAATAAAGATGGTGGAAATACGCGAAGGTCGAATGATCTGCATGTGCAGCCGTTCTCCACTGAGAGTACTTCTCATTTCTCGACGTAGCTTGTACATCTGGTGTGTTGTCACTAAAAATAAACTCAGTATTCTCACGCCCACTGTCACCGCAGTCAAACAACCACTGTCCGGATGCCAGGCCATTCTTGATGGTAACTACAATGGACTGTGCTATATATTTCAATCATCGAACAATCTGTACTTGCTCGTACGATTGTTGACTTCTGGGACCCCGTACCGAGAAATCGAAGCTCAGTAGAGAACACCATCCAAGAAAAACAAATACTTTTGGTGTATTATGGCCTCTATTGTATATCAATGTAAGCATTGCAGTAATATGCTCACCGACTCGAATTGTCTGCTAGGCCAGGAAAAGGAAAGGGTTTTGCTATCAAGTATTGAATTCTCGAGTGGAGTGTATTTCCTAGAAATTGCAAATGCCAGAGTCGATTCTGTCAATTATCTATCGGAAGACTCAAGCGATTGCGATTGTAGTTACCGCGAGGTGTTCTGCCAGAAGGTATCCTTCTCCTCTCTATTTGCATGTGTAGTGCAATGAAAAACTAGGAAGGTTCTATGTGGCAACTCCTTTTTCGTTGGATAGCCTGCGAAACCGATATTCACTATCAATAGACAAATTAAATGAGTACCGTATTCAAGACGTGGAACTCGAATTTCAAATTCCAGAAGATAAGGCAAGTAGGGTCTATGTGTCTGTGCTGAATACTAGAGACCACAAGTTATTATTATACTGGGGTAAATGCTGAACGAGCAGCAAACTTTGTAATACAGCTAAGAAAGTTGGAAAAAGATGTACTTCAATTGTACAACCGTATAGAACAGTTGCATTTGCTCTCTTGTTAGATACATAACTCTAAATGTTCCCAACAGCACGATCGTGACTGGTTAGTCTTTTTAGATCCACAGGGAAAGGCAGGTGTTGGCATCCCTCTGTTTCTTATGCTAACAATCACTCACCAGTATTCTACAATTCCACTAATCCTTCCTATTCCACCTTAATTTTGTAAAGTTATTTGCATAGAAAGTACTCTATCTATTAAGACTGTGCTACATACTAGCCAAATCCAAATTATCTCGTTCAACAGGAAATGTTTTCTCATAATCGGGCAAGACCTTTCCATCAAGAGTATGCACGTTACGATAATATGGAGAGCATCGTACCTTCTCTTTTCTCTGTGTTATGAAGTAGGAAGGAGAAACCTATCGAAGGCGTCGTAGAGATCCGAGGACAAGTCATATGGATCGTCAGCTTTATGATCTCCACGACCCATCGTATAATGCTCAAAGAGATATCATCTCTAATTCGCGTTTGTACCCTACAGATGATTCTGAAAGATTTTTCGACTCATTCGATTCGTTTAACTCGTTTGATAGTTATCGAAGACTTGGAAATGAGAGTAGTTTTGTAATGGATGATCGGAGCAACTTTTCAAGTCTTTCCTCACTATATGCTCGCAACCCCTCAAATTATCCCTATGGTCATTTTTCTTCTGAAGTTTCTCTCTCACATGAATTCCCTCTCGATGATTCGCGTTTGCCTCTGGAATCGCTTTATCCTCAACCAGATCCTTTTTATCAAGATTCTAGTTATCCTCTTGCCGATATCCATTCGAATCATGATCTCTATCTTTCTTCGGATTCTTCGTTTTCTCATCACAGCACCACCTCCTCTCGTCTGAATGCAAATGCTCCGGAATTCAGACCTTCTCCTAACCTCTCTGTCGGGGAGCATGTCAGTCAACCGGAGCAGAAGGGAGTTTCATCCAATGAGCATGAAACTCCCACTCAATCATCACCAGCACCCCAAGCATCTGTTGAAGAACCAACCACTCTTGATGAAGCTCCTCTTTCTCAGCCCACTGCTGCAACTGATCTACCTCCCACTCCAAGTTTGGATGAAACTCCCGCTCAGTCACTTCCCTCCAAACCGAAGTCAAAGCGTGAAAAATCGAAACTGAAGCCAGCATTTTCCGCTAATTCGTTCCCATCACCTTCGACAAAGGTCCCTTCGAAAGGACGTGAGAAAAGCAGCAAAAAGGACACGCGACGTCGGATGAAACTCCAACGCAACTCTCCTCTACCGAATTCGAAAGAGCCCTCAACGTTTCCTGCCGTTTCTCTCCAGTCTCGAATTTCACGCCTCTTCCATGCAGCATTTTATACCTTCTTCCACTGTACTTGTTGTAGAGAGGTTTCACTGTAGTTGTCATGTGGCTTATCCGACTGTTTCGTCTGTCAGATTATCATGTGCTGGGTGTGAATTGTGTGTGCGTGTTGGCGTGGCAAATGGTAGTGGAGATATAGAGGTGATATGTAGTCAATGCCTATCCAAGGAAGACTGTTTCTTTTGTTGTCATTGCTGATCGATGGGTGCAAAGAGCCGAAGTCTTCTCCTCTTCTTTGGGTCATCATGGCTTTGTTTATAGGTATTAGCGTCGTGTGCTGTTTCTCTGGGTTTGTGGGAGAAACAACGCATGTATCTTGTAAGTGTAATGGGGAGAACTCATGGAAAGATCTATTCTATAACTTGCTGGGATTCTTGATCCTATCGTTAAGACAACGATCTTGTTTAGAAGGAAGATTTGAGATTGGATTTGTATGTCAGGTTGTACTAATCTATCTCTATATGCATTATCGGACGTACGAGAGAATTTTTATTGCGATTTCGGTAGTCATTAGTTTTGCCTTTCACTGTCCTGTTTGTTACACAACTCTGAGTGGTATATTGTCTGTTCAGTTGTGTGTTTTTTCTAGAATCTATACAATCTCCTTTTATTCCTAATGATTCCATCCTTCTATCTTTTGTTATTCACTTCATTTTCAACAAACACAGCAAGCATTATCTATGTTTGTCCGTTTCATACTTCCTCTTGCTTTGGGCCCCCAATTTGGTTCGGGATTTCCAGGGAATCGAGCAAACTCATAGTCTTTCTTCAGTTCCTCCATAATTGAGAAGTCATACGTTCCCGTTGCAGGTTGCGACAAATATCTCTTTAAAAACCCATCTGGCTGCGACTCCAGCCACTTCTTTTTCCCTTCCAACTGGAAATGCTGGAAATACGCGCGGAACACATCGAATACCACAGTACCTGGAGCATCTGTCTTCAGAGCAAGAGGATCGCAATGACACTGCGAAGTTCGATAACCCGCATGACGCAGAGCAGAAGCGATCTCCGCATATTTAGGAGCAGTCATCTTTAGAGTAGATGCCACACCATGGAAACTGTAATACAGTGGAGTAGGGAGTTCTTCCCTCATCTAAATCTCACCCTCAAAAAACGCAAAAAACCGCGGTTAACAATCCTATCAAAATGGAGTGAGTCGAACACTTGTAGGTGCTTGCAGCGGCTAACTGTTCGTCCACATCGACATAGAGTTTCGTCAGCCGTTCAATGGCAGCATCGATGAAACTGTCGTCATGAAGCGATCCATTGAAAATGGGTCCTCCGAGCTACTCTTACACTCCAGGAGAATCACTACTCGATACTGTCCACCGCAGATGGGACAATGCGAATCCACCACACAATTGGGAGGGTAGAATTTGGCGGGATTTTCTTCTACAGACAAGCGAGCCACAAGGAGATACTATGTGTTCTGCCCAAGGGTTGGAGCTGGAAATGGTGGCAATCATTGCAGTAATAGAGGAGAGAAGACTGCGATGCGCACTTCTTGATCGCTGTTTTCGAGTCATGACTATGTCAAAAATAGGGGGTATTTTTACATTCGAAGAAAACAACGAACATAGAAATCGATCTGGAAAGCCCCAAGGACTTCGATGGAGCGTCCATACTTGGCCGCATTCATCATGATGGTGTAGAGCACGATCCTGACGGCCAATTCGTGGCAAAACGGGGTTTTGGGACAATTGGCGCCATATTTGGTGAAGACCACCTCGGGATGATTGCCGCAGAGAACGGTCAGATCGGTGCTGGTGACACAGAGGAGACCACCGTCACGCAGAGACTGAACTGCTCCATCGATGAAAATGCTGCAGGAACCGTAGGGATCGAGATCAATGACATCGAATTGATGGTGCTGCGGACTCCGATTCTGGTACATCAACATCGTAGCATCTCTGTGGTTGAGGAAACGATGAGAGAAAACGCTTGGTTAGGAACCACGCGATCCGATGTGATGTTGTTGTAAATGAGGTTATCTTTCATGCTTTCGACTGCAGCATCTGCGAAATCATTAATTATCAGTCGACGAATGTGTGGAATCTCTTTCCAGTAGCGAATACTACGCAAACCGGAGGCTGCTAATGCCTCAAGAATGTAGAGACCATCTTCAGCAAGATAGGGCTTTCCCTCTGCTTCAGCCACTCTCTTTCGTTCAGCAATGATCCCTTCGTATCGCTTTGGCTTTTCCTGCTTCAGCTTTTCCATTTCTTTCTCTTGCAGCTCTCCAAACAGAGTAATCATCAAAATGGACAGGTCTCGGTTCTTTACTTGGACCTACTCTATGAATGGAGTGTATAGCGAGCTACTTTGTTGTAGAACACATCGTTATTCTCAGGGAAGAGAATAGTTGCACTTCCCTCGGTGATGTACTTGTATCCCTTCGAGAAATCTTTCGCAGCTAGAGCTCACTCAACCTACCCAACCCCAACCCATAGATAGAGAAGTAGTGGAAAACAGTCGTTTGCAAATAGGTGACCGAATAACTCTATGAGGAAATCGACACGTACGAGGTGCATACAATATTTGGGCTAGACGATTGAATAAGCGTGAATAGCCAAACATATGACCAACAAACAAGACACAGAAACGAGCCAATACGATTCATAATCTCATTAACCACGAATATCGCATAATCCACTTGCAAGTAGACATCTCCCTGTGATCCGTATTTGATGTGAATCAGTTGCATCGAGTGTCCTGTGCTGTCGTTGTTGTTCTCGTCCACCAGGATGTTGACCAGCTGTATGTCGTGAAGTGGGATGATAGCCTTCACCACGAACGAGTCGCAGTCGATCCAACTCACCTCCTTCACTTCTTCCACGCTGCAGGATCCGAACCTCTCCAGCGACTGTACGATGCGAGCAATGATCTCCATCTCCTTCTTCTCGTCCACCTCCAGACTGTCTTCGTCCTCGATGTTCTCCTCGCATTCCTCCGGCGTCTCGGCGTCGGCGGACTGGCAGACAGGCGCAGGCGTCAGCAGCAGCAAGTTCTTCTTCGTGAGAACCATCAGATGCGTGCCCTTCAGCACCTCCGAAGTCATCGAGTCGCCATCGATAGGCGACGTCAAGTGGAGAGCTTCGATCTCTGTCAGTCCTCGACTGATCTCCTCCTCAGGAGTAACAGTCACCAGATGCGTGTAGAGCAGGGAGTTCACGATGGTGATGAGGTGAGAGGTGATCAGAGTTCCCACAGATGCCTCGTCGATGTCGGAAACAATCCCATCCAGACAGTTGTGGATCGCCTCAAAGTACTTCTTTGAGTGGGAATCTTCGAGAATCGGAATGCCCTCTTTCTTCGCCGATGTCACCAGAATCACCTTCTCCTCCTCAGCACTCGCACTCTTGTAGTAATCGCTCGACGACGTCTCATTCTCACTGTGCTGCATCCATCCCTTCCACCAAGTCCAACCTCCGAAGAGTCCGCGCAGAGGCTTGATTGCGTTTTTGGGAGTTTGATAATCGTTTGAGAGTAAAATATCCAGGAGTTTGGGGAAGTCCGTTTTAGACCCCTTTTCGTTTAATGCGATGGACACAAAGCATCGCTGCGCTTTCTGCATCACAAGGGCAACAAGATTCGCTTCGTTTTCGGAATCGGAGAGAATGATGACAGGCTACGAGTGATGATGAAGAGGGAAAAGCACATCTTGGTACGAAGAACACATCTGCTGATAGGTATTCCCCTCTGTATTTCCGGAGCTGTACGGGACGTGGATATAGCGAATGCGTGTAGTCTGGTCAGCAGACAGCGTCGAGTACAGCGTGGCTTCTACACAGCCATCAACGACATTCACAAAATCGTTTCGTGCCGCAACCTCCTTGCGAATATCCAACACGACGTATGTGACGCAATTCGCAGAATGGGAAGAGGGCAGAAGCTTCTTGTAGCGACTTTCCGTGGTGATCACCGGACCGATGATCTACACAGACAAGAGAAAGGGCTGAATACGCTAGAAAAGGGCGTGATGAGCGAGAAGGAAGCGTTCTGACTGAGGTGGGCAAAGCAAACACTCTGATAAACAGGCGATAAACGAGAATACAACATAGTCTTGGGAAATAGAAGGGAGGGTGTTGATCATCATGGAAATGGAGCTCAGCGGGATCATCGCCACGTTCTTCAGCGCTTCCCGCAGATACGACTAGAGTCAATGACTCGAAAGAAGAGTACGTCGAAAGAAGCGGAGAGCGGACTGGAGGAGTGCAGAGACACTGTATGGACCAGCCACAACATCACCCACAGCACAGATCGCTGCTGGTATCCTTGGAGAGACTCCAAAAGCGACCACAACTCCTCAGGCTCTAAATAGGACACGGGATCGACCACTAGTGTGCACACGCTGTCTTCCCATCCCTTATAAGCAGAATCCAGATTCAAAGCAAGCGTGGGATCGAAGTAGAGAAGAAGAAGTCGAAAGAAGTCTCCAGCAAACTCAGCCTTTTGAATACAGATGCTGCGAGCATCGCTGATGGTACAGAAAAGCCGATCTTGAAGGAGTAAACGCAGGGCGTAGGCATCCTTTGGCGTGTGCAGCAGATCCAAGAAGCAGTAGAGAATACGAAGCTGAGACACATTCAGCATCTCGTTCGTTGTAGGTGTAAAAGCCCACTGGAGCATCTTGTCTTTGCCTGCTTGGATCTGCTCTTCAGAAAGCGATGTCGATACGAACGAATCAACAGAAGCATTCGGGAGAGCGGGAGGAACTGGCAAATCAGGCTGCTGCTTGAACCAAGCAGTCCAACGAGACGCGATTCCCTCAGTAGACGTTCTATTTATAGAGTGGTCCGTAGAGGCCGAGGTGGTTGAACTATCTAACGAAGCAGTCGAGGTTGGAAACGGTACTTGCACTTGTACTAAAGCATCCATAGTCGAATAATTAGTGCAGACATTTGAAAATATCCCCAAAGAGCGAATCACTGAAGTATATCCATCAAACCTGCTTATAAATAAGAATTCATCCAAAACAAAGAGATAGCATGAATTTGGTAGGAAAGACAGAAAAAGTATTGAGTTGAATGAATAATGAGTATAAATGTCGGTGAAGACATACAAGAACTGGACCCGAGTGTCGATCTGTCGAATGACTGGGGCAGTGATGATCTCGACTTCTCAAGCGATTTCGAAGTGGAATCGATAAGAGTAGAAGATGGAGGCGTTCGGTTTAATCCGCAAGACTCTCTTCATGCGAATTGCGTAGATCGGCAAACCTATGAAAAGGAAAAGCAGGCGTGGGAAGATGCAATGGATGGCTTATCTCAGCGTTTTAGTCGAGCCACTTCAATGCTTGATAATATGAAAACGATCGCCTTGAAGGATCAGGAGCGCATAGAAGAGTTAGAAAAAGAAAACAAAGAAGTGATGCAATACAAGGAAACGTTCGAAAGGCTGCAACAGCAGATCGAGGGATTAAACACTCTTTTGTACGAATCGAATGAGGAAGGTGCTGCCTATCGCCAGCAAATCAATGAATTAAAGGATAAAGTGGTTGAGTTGGAAGACAAGTTATACGGACCAACGAACTACTATTATCAAGAGTTTCTGAGGGTATGGATTTCATATTCGTTATCACTAGTGTCAAGAGGAAATCCAATCGCTCGAAAAGGAACGCGATTCGTATAAAGACCAACTTCACCAAGTGAAGGACATCATGCGCAATATGATTATCGAGAGAGAAAAGGGTCCGACCCAGGAGGACTTACTACGGGAGCGAGAAAAATTCGCAAAGCAAGTTTCTTCGTTGGAACGTCGGATAGAGCAGCTGCAGGAGGAGAATGAGTCGCTTAAAGCACATTTTTCTGTTTGTATCAAACATGGCAATCATACACTGATGTACTTTATATCCTCATTTATCCATCAACTTCATGGTAGAGTAATGGTGGAGTAGTTTGGCTCTATATGTGTACTTCACTGGTGGACAAGTAATCCATACTGCAAATGGAACGACCACGGTTGATGCACTCAAAGCCTGAGAGGATACACTCTGCGAATACTGCCGCTCATAGACTGATACATGGTTTTCTCGATTCCTGGGATGTTCAATATCTCTCTCCATGTTGCTACTCCTCTGGAGAAAGAAAGGATAGATGATCTTCCTTCTTGATACTGATGACTGAGTCCTTTTCCGCATAGAAGATGATAATCAATGATGGATTTGGGTATAAGACAGAATCGGGATGTTTTTTGGAAGCGACCGTATGTATACATGAACTGAACGCCAATGACATTTGTTTTATCGCAAAAATAGTGGCTATTATTTGGATTTTGTATTCTTGTGACCTAAAATAAAAAAGAAACTTGCACACAGGACATATCGATAGTGAGAATCCATTTCCTATCCAGCTTCAACATCGCTCGATACGAAGGAGTGCTTCTGTTATATTTACTAGACATATTTTGGAAGATGGGTTTTTACATTGATGAAGGATACAGATATAAAGAGATACAAAAGAAATGAACTTAAGTGCAACACAATTACCGCAAAAAAAGTGATTGGCTCTTTTCACTATTAGAGTTTATTCAAGCTCCTTCATTCTATTTATGGTGATAACGTGATGACACTAGAAGTATTTGCATATAGATATGTGAAAACACGATTCGTTTTGTAGCAAGCCACAAAGTGATTCCAGACATACTATTCTAATAGCGATATGCATGCATGTTAGGGTACATGCTAGAGACGTGCCCTAAGAGTTTGAACCTTTCCCAGATTATCCCTGGCCGACATGGAAGAAGAGCGTAGCGAAGTTTCCAGAGAAAGATGGAGAAAGGAGTTGAGGAAGAGTTTTTGTAAGAAGGACATGATTGATGAAGATGGAAACTTTGTGAAGGAGTACTTTTTGGAATCGTATAGTGATGCAGATACTTCCATTTGAAGAAATTGAAGGCATGGACGCTGGAGGAGGAACATCTGTTAATACATGGGATTGAGACATATGGCATTGGGGAATGGGAGAGAATCCGTCGGGATTTCCTTCCTGACTGGGTAGGTCCTCTTCAGCTAGGTTTGTGTGATTCCCTAGGTTACGGAAGATATTCGCTTGAAAGCCTGCAGACTGATGGGAATTCAGCGCATTGAACTTTATGACCACTTTAAAGGCGGACTAGAAGAGATTAACAAGGTGCTGCTGCAAATTCTGGGTTACAATGTAGGAATACGAGAAGAATAAAAAGATTGGCATGGAAGAAGGTCTATGGGCAGGTAATGTACTGATAGACAAAAGGTTTGGTTTAATATGCAAACAGGAGTAAAAGTCATTTGTTTTCAAACATATTCTTCTTGGTACATAGATTGTGGTCGATCTTGCAGTTCACATCGGTACAGTTCTTCACATGCGCACTCATAATGCTTCCAAAAAGGGAGCAGTACCTGCATCTTGCTTTCTCACAATACGTTACATGCTGCACCCCGGTTTTCATGAGTGAGCAAAACGGTACCGGGCACATTGTAGAATCACATGTGTAGCAGTGGACTAACGCCTGAACCTGGATATCCAGCGGATTTCCGCGAACGTACTAGGTGTCAGATGGGGTCTTTGCCTACATCCATGACGCAGGAATCCTCGTTGTAATTCGCTCGATTGACCTGAATGGGCGTCAGCTCGTGCTCGTGACTGTATCTGTTCTTGCAGTCATCGCACATGTCGAAATCGAAGCATTTGAGACAGTGCCACCGTGTTCCTGATGTGATTTCCCTCTCACACCGATTGCACTCGTGACTATACGTGGGCACGTCAGGATTGAAGCAGTGATACAGGGCCATCATCGTACTGTGCTTCCCTCGTCGCAACTAGTGATCACCTCTTCCTGTTTCCCACCTGATCAAACTCGTAGTGATTGGACTGACACACATTCAAAAATGACTGCCGGTTCTCAAAGGGACGTGAGATCATCTTCTCGTTCAAGTCGTCTATCACCCATCGTTGCGGCAAAATCAAGGTCGAAGCCTTCTGAACTTCACTGGAGAACTCCTGTAGACATCGCTGGCACGCGAAGGGAGGCATTGTGATGCTCTTCTCTGACCGATGCTTTGCCTGGACAATCACGGTGTCAGGAAGCAGATAGTGCTCTTGATCCGACAGATAGGTGCCGCACCATCGACACTGATGCTGCAGTTTCACTATGAGAAGACGGTCCTTGTAGTCCTATTTTTGAGCCAGTGCCTCTCCTCTACCTTAAGGGAATCATACATTTTTGCAAACAGCAACCCCTTCTTTCGAGGCCTCTTTTTACCCGAAGTGGATGCCTACATCGTATCCCTTCACCACACCTACATCCGACTCAGGCTCCTCTACTTGCTCCAGCAGCGATTTATGTCCCTGCTCGAGCAACTGCTTACACTTCTCCTCAGAGTCCTGGACCCAATGATCTCCACTATACTGAGGCACACTCAGCAGGACAAAGTCATCCTTGCTTCGATGATAGTTTCCAGCCAAATACTCGTTCACAATGTTTGACACTTCTGTCACAATCCCCTGTCGGTGCGCATTGAGCAGCATCTCACGGTACCAATCATTCAGTCGCTTTTCGTTGGGCGTCTGCTGCTCTGGAGGATGGGAAAAACTACTTGACACCTTGTGCAGTCACCTACATGATATAATCATCGCCTTTTTTGGGAGGACAAACCCAAATATGCGCAGCATTGAATCCTCTCCGTTTCGAGTAATCCAAGTAGCTAAGTACTACTTCTTGATAGATCGGCTTTCGATATCTTGAGGGAGTCAAATAGCGAACACTGTCCAGATAGGAAATGTAGACTGTTTTCTGATTAGGAGAGCCTGGTTCGGGACACTCATAGACATACATAATAAAGAGAAGGACATCCATCTGGTGGATTTTCTACGCTAAATATCTCGAGACAACGGTACTTGGAAGAGACAGATACACTTGACCCAATAAGGAATTGTCTGTGGATAGCTACAACCACGGAAATACTTCTGGAAGTTACTCTTCACAACCCAGTTTTCCTTCTACACTTCAACAGCTTCTCTGATGAATACGTAATTCACGAGCAGACGAACAGACAGTCCCTCGGGCACATCGATATGATTGCATGTTGTATTGAGAGACTTAGCCTCTGACTGCTGCTTATCGATGATCAGCTTCATGATCCGTCTCTCGATAAAGCGACTGATGTCTGTTTCGATGAAGTCTAGAGGAGAGAAGAGAAGTGGCTGAAACCTGAAGCTCTCGGCAGCCAGACAGAAAAACGCGTTCTTAGTTTATTCTCTGGATACTCCTGCATGCAAAAGGGGCAGATGAACAAGTGGTTTTTGTTTCGCTCCCCCATCTTCGTATTAAATAGCACACAGACCGAGTGGAACTTTCGATTACACTTACAGCATTCCACCCACTCTTCCTTGTATCGAGTCGTATTCGAGTACTGCTTCAGATCTCGCTTGAGGACGATTCCATCCTCGCATTGAATCTTCTCTTCCAGCTTCTTGTAGCACTCTTCGCACCAGATGTGTTGAAGTGTGTTATCTCGGTAATAGCGCTGATCCAGCTTAATAATACTGCGACAGGGACCAATGCAATGAAGATACTGGGACCGTAAAAAGAACGTACCACCACTGCAAAGAGCACAGATCGTTTTCTCCTTCTCTTTATACTCGGTCTTGTACAGAGTATCATCTTGCGTAAGCTTTTCCATAAGAGAATTAAAGTGATTGCCGAACTGTTTCGCATACTCCAGAATACCTGGGTTCTACACATCAACCATCCTCTCCGCATCCACTTGGTTATACGACAAGCAATTGTCAATCATCAAGGTCATGTCGTCTCTGAAAGATTCGAGGCTATGATATAGTTTCCGCTTGTTTCGTTGCTCTATCATCCTCATGCATATGGGATGCTCGATGTACTGATAGTACTTCTCACAACCAGGAATCTTCACCGATACCAACTGATCAAACAAATGGCGAACACTACAATGGAGAGGAAACGACGGTCAAACTCAAGAGTTTGCATTTCTGATATCACTGTCTGAATCGAGGATCGCAGGACATCCTGATGCCACCATGGTGAATACGTAGCTATGCTATCGATGTGGTCCATAATCTCGTGGTGACAACGGAAAAAAAGCTACTTCTTTTGGAGTCATCGAGAAGAAGTAGGAGGGGACAAGATGACTGAACATAGAGGTCAGCTCCTGCTGCTTTCTGTGGTACGACTTTGCAGCATTGCAAAGAGAGCAAGACGAAGAGCGACACTGCTGAACGTGGGCAACTGTCATCCGGAAAAAAACACAGTCTGAATTCTGCATGTCAGCGTCCTGCAACAGACCTACTTTACAAGTCTGGGGATCGCAGTTTCGACAGTGCTCGAGAAGCGCATGGAACCACTTGCAGTCCTTGTCAACCTACCTTTCACACTCCCAACTCACTCCTACAAGACAGGAAGTACGACAGGTCTTGAGATGAAGCAACTCGTGGTAGAGTCGGTAGAAAATGATTTGGCGCCCACTGAAGCTCTTTGAAAGGTACATAGACAGCTGGGAGTCTGAAAAACTCAGAGAACGAGGCAACACGCAAATTCGCTTCGCCCCCGAAAATCCGGGCGCTTCTCTGTCCGCGGTCGAGCGCTTCTAGAATAAAAGGAAAGCACATCATGCTCACCAGCTCATTTTTGGGCTGAGAACTGTTCGTGAGTAGAGAACCAGTGCTAATCAGTTTAGCAATCTGCTGGTATAATTCGCTGTAAGCTTGGCTACTTCCCTGTTCTCTAGCCTACTGTATGAGCGGAGAACCAGAACGAATTCTACAGTCTTCTGATATCCTGGAAATAAGAGAGTCACCAGATTCTGTATCTCCTTGCTATTCTCGCTGTATTTATCATTCGATAGCTTTTGGATGATATCCGTGCTAAGTGTGAGACGATAATCGATACCAAACACGAGCAACCTAAACTGCGGATCTATGCTTTCAACACTGCTGGCTGCACTTTCCAGTAGCATATACCGTATGTTTCAACAATGAGAGTAAAACAAACAAAAACTATTAATCTAATCTGTCAATAATCGCACCATTTTCCAGCTCCATATAAGGTTTAAAGTCCTCTACTCCTCGCAGCAGCTCTATATCCCTACCATCGAAAACACGGAAAGGCGCAATCTTCAGCTCCGCCTTCTTTTCAAAATCCCTCAGTCTCTGCTCGTAGACCTCTCCTTTTTCCTCCTGGTGCTCTTCGATCCAGTCGAGGATTTCCCCAATCTCCCCTCTCAGCGAATCTCGGATCTCCTTGGGCATGTTTTTCTTCACGTCGGACTTCCGCAGCACCTTGTTCACCTTGTAGAGATAGGTCTCCAGATCGTTCTTCTGCCGCATCGAGGCCTGCTTCTCCTCGTCCTGCACCTGGTACTGCTCTGCAGTCTCGATCATCTTCGCGATCTCCTCCGGTTTCAGGTGATCTATTCGGCATGCAAAAATACCCTCTACTTTTGTCATTCTCCACTGTGATCGCAGCCTCCGTTCCTGTCGAGTTTTCCACCGCAGAGACCTGCAGAATGCCATTGGAATCGATGTCAAAGGTAACCTCGATATGCGGAACTCCTTTCAGCACATGCGGCAGTCCAGTGAGAATGAAGGAAGCAAGCTTGTTGTTGTCCTACGTGCCATCGATCGCCCTTCTCTACCTTCGTCAGCTTCCGCTCGCCCTCGAACACCTGCACCTCCACTTCCTCCTGGAAGTCCATGTTCGTGGTGAAAGTCTGCGTGCGTCGCGTGGGGATCTACTCGTCACTCCTCGTCTCGGCCTACAGTGCTGTTGCGCGGAATGATCTTTGTCATCAGTCCTCCGGCAGTCTCCACTCCGAGAGAAAGTGGCACCACGTCCAGAAGAATCAGATCGGTGGAGAGCTGCGTCGATGATCCGATCAAGATCGAGCCCTGCACTGCTGCGCCATAGGCTACCGCTTCGTCCTGATTCACGGTGTTGCACAGCTGCTTCCCGTTGAAGAAATCGCGCAGCAACTGCTGGACCTTGGGGATGCGTGTGGACCCACCCACGAGCACCACATCATGGATCTCGCGCACCGTCAGATTTGCATCGGTGAGCACTTTCCGCACGGGATCGAGACACGCCTTGAACAGAGCCATGTTCAGCTCTTCGAACTTTGCTCGCGTCACTGGCTGCACCAAGTCCTGGCCGTCGTACATGCTGTCCACTTCGATGGTGGTTCTGCTCATAACGAAAACGAACGCCCTACGAGACCTCACTGCTCAACACCCGCTTCGCTCGCTCGCACGCGGATCGAAGACGACGGATCGAAGACTGTGCCTTCGACGGATCTCGGTGGTACTTCCTTCGGAATTCCTAAAATAGAGGGGATTTCTGGAATTACCTTGACACAATAATCGACGAGATTATTGTCAAAATCTTCTCCTCCGAGATGTGTGTCGCCATTCGTTGCCAGCACTTCAAAGTAGCCCTTTTCGATGGCCAACAAGGAGACATCAAACGTGCCCCCGCCTAGATCAAATATCAGCACGTGTCTTCGTCCATTCTCGCTCAGCTTGTCGAGACCGTAGGCCAGCGCCGCTGCTGTTGGTTCGTTGATGATTCGGAGAACATTCAGACCTGCGATGAGACCAGCATCTTTCGTGGACTGTCTCTGGCTGTCGTTGAAATACGCAGGGACGGTGATGATGGCATTCGACACCTTCTCGCCCAGATAGGCTTCCGCAGTCTGCTTCATCTTCCCGAGCACCATGGAAGAGATCTGCTCTATACTGAACAGTCACACATATCCCATACCACACGTAAAGTGCTGCGTTTTACCCATAAACTGTACTTCAATTAGGGGATTGTCGTGCTCGTCGGCTACTAATTTAAAAGGCCAGTGTTTCAGGTCATTCTGGACGATCTGGTCATGGTACTTACGACCAATGAGACGTTTTGCGTCAAAAACAGTATTTTGAGGATTTGTAGTAATTTGAGCCTTCGCCGCTTCTCCAATCAATCTGTAATTCTCCGTAAATGCCACAACAGACGGAGTCGTTCGATTTCCCATGTCGTTAGGAATAATCTCCACCTTTCCATCTCTCCAGACTCCCACGCATGAGTATCTAGAAAGGAGTACAGGCAAGGAAAACTTACGTTGTACCCAGATCAATCCCAATGCAGTAGCCCTCTACGCATTACGATCTCTACACAACTCCGTACTCGATTTTGTAATGGCAGACATGATCTGATTGATTTGTCTAAGATCAAAACGAAAGGCGGGAATTCCAAAAATCAGATCATTTGTTCTATTTACTGTTCCACCATATTCCTCTAATGTTATCGCGTTCTATTAAACCCCTTGCTGTTTGTTTTAGTGGCGCACGTTTCTATTATGGAAAACTAATCCCAGACCATAAGCTCAAGTCTGTAGTTATTTCTCTCGTTCATTTTCCAGGTTTGTTCAAGTGTTTCACCGCCATGGAGACCGTACTCCGTTGCAAAATTACTTTAAAGGGTCGGAGCGAGAGGAGGAGGAAAATGCCATTTGGAAGGAAACTGTAATTGTGGAACACAGGATCCACTGTAGATTCCAGATCGGGACGAGGTCAATTCTGTGTATAATATGTACAAATATCAGGATGTGAAGCCGAATGTCCCATGCGACCCCGTTTTTGGCCAGCTGACTCACAATGGAGTGGTTCAAATGCAGCATGTGGGGAAGGCACTGGTACTGTCTCTGTTTGCAGTGGACTCGTAGAAAAAGCTGTACATGCAAGATGAGCAGCTGCTCACGCCAGACAGTTTCGATAAAGAGGTGGTGTCACTGTACTCCACCTGTCGAGACCGAACGCTGCACAGCATCCAGTCGCTGCTCTCCAGTCTCTTCCCCGTGACGTAGGCTCGTTTCTGTCCTCTGAGGGGAAGGGAGTACAAGGACTCGTATCCCGTGATCCAGATCAAGCCGGACGATCTCTGCTGTTTGAACAGTAGTCTCTGCTCGCTCTGCTCAGACTAGAGTACGACACCGACTGCAAAAACAGCTGCCAGAAGCGCTTGAGCATGTACGACTGGCTGGAGCACGAAGAGCGGATGGCTGAAAAGTACCAGAAGATCGTGGCGAATGCGATCCCTCTGTTCCGCGACAGTATAACAGGGTTTCCTCGTTAACGGGTAGAGGAGAAGATCAAGTGGACCGACGTGATGGACTTCGTGATCACGCGCTACAACCACCTGCTGGACATCCCGGAAGACGTCTGTACGCTCTGGACTGGGCTGCGAGCTAGATAACATCTTCCCCGACGTGTATCGCCACTGCATGGACAAGTTCCGGATCATCTACAACACGCCCAAGTGTCTCCACAACTTCACCGACGACCTGCTCGCGCTGATCAAGAAGGAGGTGGACAGTGTGATCGACAGCTCCATCAGCACCCGACTGTCCATCTACAGCTGCCACGACACGACGCTGGAGCGTAGGGATGCGAAGGGCGCTCGAGAATAGCTCTGCTGAACGTACTGTCGCCCTACTCTCCCATGGAACTCCCGAAATATGGCGCTTATCTCTGTCTGGAGTACTGGGAGAACGAGTTTGACCAGAGCATAGACGTCGCGATGCGCTACAACGGCCAGTACCTTCCCATCTTTATTGAGCACTACGTCGAATCGATCGTAGCCTGTTTGGACCGACTGTGAGTAGATTGTGCCCTACAAGGAATTTTGCAAGACGCTCACTATCCCAAAGTATTTGCTAGAGGTGATGCGGGACAAAAACAAGCTTGCTGTTCTGGAAGATGATGCGTGATTTGTTTATGGCAACTGGACTTGTTTGTTTGATCATTTGCGAAGGGTACCTCATTGCAGGTTTGCACCGATGTCTCTGTCTGTGGTTTTCGTCTTGAGAGCCTCAGTACAAATTGAGCAGTGAAACTAGTGAATGTTCTAGAATAATCATGAATGTTTCGACCTGTCAGCAATTTATCAAAGAGATTGTTTAGAAGCATGTCTGTATCGTACTCTATCCGTTTGTGACCGTAGTATATTGATCAGACTCTGGCAAAAAAGATTGATGAGGATCTCATGTCTACTTTTGGATTCAGCATCGACCAGTTAATGGAGATGGCTGGTATGGTTGTGGACTGGATCTGAGTTGTTAGGATATAGTTGTGCCTGCTCCATCTCAAAAGAGTATTCCAATCAAGAGTTTGGGAGGATTCTCGTTATTTGTGGCCCGGGAAACAACGGGTATTCGTCAATGTGAGTTTTGAAACCTAGTGGGGATGGTTTGGTTGCGGCAAGACATTTATCTCATTTCGGATATCATCCGAGTGTGTTTTATCCAAAGAGGAGCTCCGCCCCCCTCTTCAGCAATCTGCTGAAGCAGAACGAGAGTATGGACATTCAGTGCATCGACTGCTGTCCCTCCATGTGTGTGTTCTGGAGAGGCTGAACTGTAGGGAGGAACTGGCCAGCAACTACGACTTGGTGGTGGATGCCATCTTTGGCTTTAGTTTCCATGGAAATCCGAGAGCTCCTTTCGATGCCATCATAAACCTCCTCAACGGCTGCGACAAGCCGATCGTTTCCGTCGACATTCCGTCCGGATGGGACGTAAATGAGGGAGATATTCGGGAATGCGCCATCCATCATCCAGACATGTTGGTCTCTCTCACCGCGCCGAAGCTGGGCAGCAAGGACTTTAAGGGCCGTTTCCACTATCTAGGAGGCCGCTTTCTGCCCCCTCGCTACGCGAAGGAGAAGCAAATTCAACTTCCGTCATATCCTGGTTGTGAGCAGTGTGTTCGATTGTTAAGGCTTTGTTTAAAACACCACGATTGTTAAGGCTTTGCTTCAAACGCCAAACCACTCCAGAAGAACCTACTTAGGATCGGCAAGAATCATGGATGGGTAATAGAATAACTATGCAGAGTATGATTTCAGGAAATTGTCGAATCTTATTCTTTCATAAAACTGTTGCATTTCTGCTTTGAATAGAAATAGTACAGTAGTGATAAGTTAACTGTGAAAGATACCCTCTTTTGTAGGGTTGAATAGATATTTGAACTCATTCGATTATGTGTTGGTACTTTCGTTATGATTATTCAGAATAACTACTGTATGAATCCAAATTTCAAGAATAAATTACTACTGTCGGGATGCAAAAACTATTTCATCAGAGTATTTCCTAGCCTCCTTCACGAAGAGTTTATCTTCCTGATTTACCGATTTGATGAGCATAAGTGACTATGCATCTCTTATAGTGTACTTCGGAGCTGTATCCAATTTGCTAGTATATTTAGTAATACACTGCTTTGAAGCTTCCGACAGCTTGCCAACTCTGCATAGAACTGAGCACCAATGTATAAAATATGTCTGTTGTTCTTAAGATTACAACTGACACTGCATCACTCTCTCTTAAGAGTAAACATTTATCACTGACAGCACTCGAGCAAAGTAGCTGCCATTCTCTCATCCTGCACTGATAGAGGATGAAGCCAAGTATGCAGTTAGATCACGGAGACTCTGCCAGGCTACTGCTAGTTCTAGAAACCCTAACCTTTATTCCATACGAGTCTATTTATTTTCCACTCTGCGTGCTTCCCAATTGTTTGTTGAATATTACACTGCGACCTGATTGGCTGAACGACTTTGATACAATGATCCATTAGTTATTCAATGAGTTCATCGCACGCCCCTCTTCTTCAGGAAACAGAGGAGAAGAAGACACCGATTCCTTCGTGCTCTCTTCTCTTGGCCAATGGTGCAATTGGTACTTAAACCGAGAGTAAATTACTGCTAGGTGCTGGTATCCTCACCCTCTCGTTGGCAGTTAGTAAGATCGGTTATGGATTGGGACTAATCATGTATATATTCTTTGGACGTAGGTTGTTGCTTTATCCTTTCCCCGCTAGTGTTTGCTGGATTGACAAATGGAATGCTGTTCCTCGTCCAGCACTATACGCAGCAAAAGACTTATTCCGGCGTGGTGCGAGTAATGTATGGAAAAGGTGCAGAGCGATTTACAGATATTGTGCAAGTAACTTTTTGGGAGTGAGGCGACTTGTAGCTGTTGTATAGTTTCGGAGCTTGCGTTGGATATGCAATTATTATTGCCGACGAGCTTGAGTTGTGCATGAGTCATCTCCTGCAGAACCACGTTTCTTCTTCTCTCTCCTTTTTGATGAGTTCGGTTTTGCTGTCGCCTCGACTCTAGGTCGGCAGTTTATCCTCATCTTCGTGACCCTCTGCGTGATCCTCCCCATTGCCCTGCAGAAGAAGATCACTGCCTTGCGCTACACCTCCTTTTTCGCCATCATCGGCATCGTCTACCTGACCTTCGTGATGGTGGGTCAGGCGCTGACGATCCACCCCTGCGACCTGGCGCAGAAGGCGCACTACGTCTGCGAGTCGGCCACCTGTGTGATCGAGGCCAACGCCAGGAAGGCCACGAGCTCGAGTCTGAGCGCCTGTGTCAGCTCGTGTCAGGGCGGCGCGTGGGACACGGTGAAGTCGAACATCCACGCCTTCATCTTCTCTCGCAACATCTTCATGGCGCTGCCGGTGTTCTGCTACGGCCACTGCTCGCAGGTGCAGTTCATCCCCATCATCAGCGACCTGGAGAAGCCCACGAAGAGGCGAGTGAGCGTGGTGATCTTCGGGGCGTACATCATCATCTTCGCGGTGTACAGCATCAACTCGCTCGCCGGCTACATGTCGTTCTGCGGCTACTCGGTAGGCGAGGAGGAGCGATGAGACGCAGATGGACAACATCCTGGACAGCTACGCGTCGGACAACGTGCCCATTCTGGTCGGTCGATTCATCATCGCCATCGCTCTCTGCTTCACCTTCCCTCTCTACGTAGGTCTGCTTCTCGCCTCCCATGCAGGGCTACAACGTTCGCGAGGTGGTGATGAAGATCTGCGGACTGGACGGCGACAAGGGTGGGGGTTTGGCTGGCTGTTCACCGTAGTGGAGTACTGGAAGATGGCCATCGTCACCGTGGCCTACGTGCTCTTCTCCTCGCTCACCGCACTCTTCCTCGACTCGCTCTACACGGTCGTCGCCATGACGGGAGCTCTGGGAGGAAGCTTGATCGAGGCCATCATCCCTGCCGCCCTGTATATTAAGTACATCAAGGAGATTCATGATGTGGATGCTCTTTGGAAGACGATCTACGGGTGGTTCTTTATTATACTGGGATCTGTCATCGCTGTTTTAGGAACCTATGAAAGTATAATGCAATAGTTTTGTTTTTTGCAAACACTTGCTATGGTGGAACAGACAGCCCTGTAGGTGGTGTGCGTGGCTGTGTGCAATCCAGCTCAATCTGTATAGAAAAGCGGAACTTTCTCCAATCCGAAGAGTTCTTGGATTCCTCCTCGTTGCTGCTTCTTTCCTGTACTTTGCATACTGCGAATGCTCACTTGGGTATCATCTTGCTCCCGACTATGCGATTATTAAGGATGCTGTATATTCTCTTTGCGACACTTATGTAGTATACTCTTCAGACAGACAGGAAGGTGATAAAAGCTTATAATCGCGATATCGTGCTACTTCATACCGAGCGATTGACAGTACGATTCGAACTCGACGATCATCTCTAGTCTCATCCAGCCTACGCTCCAATGGATCCGCCATTCGAGGTTCATCTAGGAACACGTCTTCGACTCCATCGCATTGTGGAGTATTGCCAATGGAAAGAGGTGTTTGCTGTAAGCTGTTTTGATGTAGTATAAGCCGACTTCTTCTGCTCCTCAGTACTACAAAGAGTGGTCTTCAGGGATGTATATTTTGCTAGCTGTACTTTACTAGAGCTGATTCAGACAAGTTTGAAGTGAAAGAAGGACATGAGAATAGTAATCGTAATCCTTTCCCGGAACAAATATGGGAGCCCAAATTGGTGCAATCACACTCATTCAGTATCAACTTTGAGTTCTTGCGGAACCTTTCGCTCCCATATGAGCGCTACATCATTCACCAGGATGATGTGAAAAAGTTCCCTGTTCGAACCATGCAGAATGGATTTTACTACTACTCTCCGAACTGGTTCTACAGCAAACTGTCTATGGAAGGCCTTAATGAGCCGTTGAAGCAGGACGGTTTGACGTGGCTCACAGAGGACGAAGAAGAAGAATTCGAATCGAACTGTAGTTTCACCTTTCAAAATTTCCCTCCTAGGCGACGTGGGAGATATTCGCGTTGCGTATGAGTATCAGGCCATTCCTCCTGTGATGACTTTTGTTGGTGTGCAAAACGATGAAGTGTTAATGCCCATTCGTCGTGTTTCTGGACTGGCGCCTATAGCTGCTGTCGGAAACTTGACTTCGGAGGAGTTGTTAGATTCCCTATCTGGAACTGAAGGTAAGCAGGTGTTCGAAGTGCGAATCTTGGCATTTGTTGGGATCTTTGTGGGATTGCTTTTTTTGAAAGGATCTTGTTGTCCTCTCCGAGTTCGGCTGATGTTGCTCTTTCATTTCTAGTATCTGCCTTGTGTTCTGCGGTGCTTCTTCACAGCGCTGCTGGGAATGTACTTTTCATGTCTCTGTATCTGGATTTATTATTACGGTTGGGACAACAAGTTCATCTATCAGACGGGATTTTGGTTTGCCTCGCACTCTGTTCTTGCTGTTTTGATGAACGTCATGTTTTACATGATCCGTCTGTATCGCTATGTGCTTACTGCAAAACGAAAGGAGGATTAAGTCACTGTTTTTTTGAAACATATAGTTGTTTTTCATATGAGTTGCTATCGTACACTTGCACTGTTAGCAATGCTTGTTTCTGCTGCTCTGTCAGCAGATGTCCTCTTGGGAGTTCCTGAGGGGAAAGAGGAACAGTATAAGCAATCTGTATTTGTTGCAGTTGGTGTGTTCCATATAGACCTTCGTTTGTGCCGATGGATCACGAACTATCTCGAGCACGCAGATTAATGACGATTATTGTGATTGCCAGGATGGTTCCGATGAGCCAGGGACATGTAGATGGTTCGTTCGTTCCTTTGATTCTTGTTAGCTGCATGCAGTAATGGTCACTTCTATTGCAAGAACGAGGGTCACTTTGCCTTGGAAGTAGCGTCATCAAGAGTAAATGATGGAATCTGCGGTAGAGAGTTTGATGTGGCTTGTGAGGACTAGATTGCTGCGATGGCAGCGATGAGTACTTGAACTATGTGTCGTGTCCCAACACATGTAAAGAGGAGCACGACCTCTGGATGTTTGCATGTGTACTGCTCTAAACGTATAGAAAAGAGAACACGTCTCGTCTCGAGGTTTTCAGAAAAGGATCGGATGTTCTGAAAGAGTGGCTTTCTTCGAGTGAAGTTGCTCTGAAGGAAGTAGAGGAGAAGAGAGCAACGCTAGAATCGAAAATAGCAGAATTAGAAAAGGATATTGCGTCAACAAATGAAGATCTGGAGAAAATCCGTATGAAGGAACAGGAATCTCCGAATGTAAGGAAAGTGGATTTCTGATAGTGTAGACTCTACGAGCAAGTGAACAAGAATCACTGATTCGGCTTTACCAAAAGTTTGGTCTTGACAAGTTGGAGGGAAATGATTTGCGATATTTGATTCTCTCGTTGCTCTCCGATAGAGAGCCACACGATCGGCAGATATTGCAGAAACTGCAAGGATGGATTGCCGATCTGGATACTTCCATTGCGGTTGACGAAACTGCCTCGATTGAGGAAATCGTTGATGAACTGAAGAAAGAGAAGGTAAATCCGGAGATGGAGAAAATGAACACACTTCTCCACAGTTTGGAGACCTCGATGACTGATGCGAAGAGAGAATTGCAGCTTCTATCATCAGAAAGCTACTATGGTCCCCTAAACGAGTTTTACATGATGAAAGACCAGTGTTACAAGAAGAATGTGAATAAATATGTATACACCATCTGTCCTTACGGGACCTCCAAACAGGACTCTATTTCGCTCGGCAGTGATTTTAGCATCGTGAATGAGGCGAATGAAAAGATCCAGGATCTTGGCTGGGATGTACATGTGGACGAGCAGAACAAAATGAAAAATGGGGATGTTTACTTCTACTGGAAGAATGGCCGCAACTGCTGGAACGGACCTAATCGTAGCTTGAAGTTGAAACTGGTCTGCCACGACTCGGTGGAACTTCTTCAACTTATTGAGCCTTCGATGTGCGTTTACGTTGGTGAATTGGGTACTCCTGCTGTATGTCCTATAATGAATTTTTATGTTTGTTGAAAACGGTTTTTCTCTTCTTTTCGCGGCAGCATTATTCTCAATTAGTAAAGCCTTTTATCAAATTGGGATGTCTGAAAAGATATCGGGTTGCTTATTTGCCCTAAAGGCAATTCTGAAGAATTGTCCAATTTGGTCACTTTTGTGAGATATAGGTAATGCTTCTAAAGAAGAGAAAAATGTCAACCCATTTCGTCTTCAGATGTTTGATGTTCTGAATGAAATGATGATTGAGCTCCCTTTGACGGGAGATTCTGTATTTACAAAATTTCACGAAGAGTGAGTATCTGCACGTGCCATAATTGTCTAGGTTTGAGACTTTCTTTGGCGAATGTGCTGATGGAAAGAATAGTGAGTGTGATCGTGTTTTGTAAAGTGTAGGCTGCAATTTGTTTACCCCTCCCGTGCGCAGTATCTTTACCAGATGTGTGAACGAGATCTATATTCAGCACAAGGCTAGTGCCCTTTCGCTTATTCGTAGTCTTCTTTATGTCAACTAATGGGCAGGAAAATGTCTCAAAATGCTCCATTCTCGTTATGGCGAATATATCAAGATTGAGTGCATGGAAATCCTCACCCTCTTCCTGGACTCTCGCAATGCGGAGATCGGCATTTTCATAGGCGACTGTCTGTCCTACTGTTCCAAGTTTTCTCGTGCTCGATCGGTAGTGGTACTTGTTGTCTCCTAACACAGGACGAAGAGAAGCATAGTCTTCTCTGTTTCCTAAGTAGCGTTCTTCGGAACTTCCTCCTCTCTCCCTCTCCCTCCACTCTGGTGTCCCCTCTCCCTTCGATTCACAAGCACCTGCAACACCTGCTCGCTGACTCCAACACGGAGATCCGCTGTCTCGTGCCCGACATCCTTTTCTCTCTGAGCCTCCTCTCCATCTCCATCCCTCTCCCCTCACTCCCTCTGCCCGTTTTGCTTAACGAGCTTTTCTCGTTACTGGGAAGTGACGATATTCGTCTTCGCAGCTCGGTCTGCCGATGCACCGGTCTTCTCTTCTCCGAACTCGTACCGCTTCTCTCTGTCTTTTCCCTAGATCACTCGCTCCCTCCATCCCTCCTCTTTCCAAAAATCGTCGTATTTCCACGCAGAGGAGACGACTGAGAATCAAGAGAAGGAGGCTCACCCAGACGTTCCTGTGCTCTACCAGCCCTCGGATTATTCATTCGAGAATGTGCTGCGTCTGCTGGTGGCAAAGATGAATGGTGTGGCTGACGTGCATCAGCTGATCGGCTATGCGCAGATTGTTCTGTACATCCTCAGTGCATCGCGAGAACACATTCTAGAGCGAGATGTCACGATTCTTGTCAATCTTCTGATGGAGTTTCTGAGAGGTTGGCTTCTCGTCCCTTTCTCATCTAGTCCATCCAATTCCTCCCGTGAAGGCTGCTGTGGAGCATATTATCTTGCAAGGAGTCTGCCAGCATCTTTCCGAGAGCCACATCACTATCACCGCCTCGATCATCAACCACTTCATTGCTCGCTATACTTCTGGTGATGATCTGCCTGCTGAAATCGTCGCTATTACTGCTGCTCAATTGCTGGCGAAAATCCTACCGATTTTGGGAGAGGCTATCAAAGCACAGCTGGACGAGTTCTTGGGATCGCTTCTCCCTGCTCTAGCAAAAGACAGTGTAGCATTGCAGCGAACTGTGATACGATCGTTGGTGATGATGGGAGCAAGCGATGCATCGATTATAGAGGTGATGGTGAAGCAGCTCGTGTTGCAGCTCTCCAAGCAAGTGCAGCAGATTACGCAGCAGAAGGATGTATCGATTCGTGAAGAGTTATTACGGAGTGATGGGATCAGTGGGTATTGTATTGCAATCGGACAGTTACTTCTTCTCCTCTTTACGAGTAGTAGAGGATCTGGCTTGTGAGCTGTAGAGCGTCACGACATTCCCTTCGATCTTTTGAACATCCTTTTAGCACAAGCTGAAGAATTGCATCATCTGTATGTGTCGAACACCAACCCTGACAGAATGAAATGTGTGCTTACCGGAGATGCGGAGGCAACGCAGAAAAGACAGACCTATTGCTGCTGCGAGGAAGGAACGTGGTATCTCCGCATGGGGTTAGGTGCAATGGATAGCGATTGGCTGCTTCCAGAGCTGGAGAGGTTTATCACACAGGGCACAGAAACGCTGGTCGCAGTAAACACTGTGTTCCACACGATCCGATTCTCGCATCATGGCGGAGCTTCTCTCTCTCAAGAAGATGAGGCAACGGAGCTAGAGTTGTGCTTCCGTGAGCTCTTGCCTTGTCTGGAAGCCATGCTGATATTAATTCGCGTCCGGAGGGATCTTTTTGATAAATATACACCGTTGTATAGCTCATTCGTTTGTGTCGTGTCTGCAAATAAGACGTAGATTACTCAATTCCAGTCGTTGTGCTCACTCTTGAATGCTCTCTCTTCTGTTCCTTCGAGTCTGGAGGTACCTTTACAGCGCCTCGAGCTGATCTCGCTTCATCTCATCAATTCATTCCCTGCTCACATTCTCATAGCAGGGTGTGACTTCTATCTCCCTCTGACGCTGCAACTGGTCCTAGATATACAGGAGAAAAGCACACTGAGCGATGAACTTCTCTCCCACGAGGATGACGTTTTACTGATGGCCAATCATCCCGACTACATTTCCTCTCTCCAAGCCTTTGAGGACAATGTTCACATCACCAAAGCTCGTAATGCTTTTGACTACGAAGACGAGTCATTGTAAGTGTCAACCCATCCTATCACCCCTAGCTATCTTTTATTCCAGAAGGCATTAACGACTCCCAGTACAAATCCCCCTTATCCCTCTCTGATGCTTCCAAATGCCCCTCTACTGCATACGCGACTCATCAATGCAGCGATCCAGGCCTTTGCGCAGCTGTTCGTGTACACAGGATCTGGCAGCAGAGGTCGTATGACAGAAGTGGTGATCGGCGGGATGGCGAGTGGATCTTCGATGACGGCCGAGGCAAAGCAGGTGTGTGCACACAACATCCTGTGTATTCTTTGGTGTGTGGTGGACGTAATCATGTGGAGAGTGTGTGTCGTAGACAGCAGTCAAATTCGATCTCTACCTCGAGCCACATCCGTGGCTGGCTGCTGCTCGCTCGATCCTGCTGTCAGCAATGAGCAGTGTGGATGCAGTCAATCGTCGTATGGCTGCGGAGGCTCTTTCTCAGCTGTGTGTGGCGACTGATGTGGAGTTTGTAAATGGGGTGATCGAGGAGATTCAGACAGTGCTATCAAGCCACCAGGACTTGCTGAAGGTCAGTGCCTGTGTGTTTTGTCTGTGCAACATTCAACGATCGATCGATTCCCGCAATGGAGAGGCGCTCAGTGATAGCATTGTGCGTGTGCTAATTGCGGAGTGCGCTCACTATGAGCAGCCATTACGCACGTGGTGTCTGCAGTCACTGGCCATCACTCTGCAGCTGAACGGATTCGTGTATGACCAGCAGATGGTGCGATGGTTACTGATGACTGTGTGTCACAGTGTGATGCAGGATGCTGGTGGGATGGTGTATGAAGAACGTGTTTCGGTGAATTTGGCGTTACTGCATATTGTTTATGCCTTCTTGTGTGAAGTGGATCGAAACGTACTGATGCTGTACAAGTATGACTTCGTCACGTTGCTGAACATCATCGACTTTGTGAGGCTGAAGAGTGCATTTCATTGATAGATGTGGAATACTTGCAACGATACGCAGGTCCTCCAGGCTTGTCTCCAGATCTATTCCATCATCTTTGAGCTGGCTCCTTCATTCCTTCACATACCTGCGATCATCGATCGGTTGCGTCGAAGTCTGGTGTGCAACGACATGAATTTGCGATGTGAGTGATGGGTGTTCTGTAGAACGTAGTTTCTGCTATCATTTCGATGAAGCGAGTCATTGCCACTACGCCGTTGTTCATCTACGGTAGTGGCGATGACGTCGTAGTGGATCTGAAAACATTGCTGGAGGAGGTACTGATTTGCTACCAGAAGTGTATCCTGTCGGAAATGGAGGTGCGAGTGATGCGTAGGACCGATAAGACCGTACATGTGAATGCCTGTTCAGAACTCTACGTGGACATCATCAATAAAAAGATTGCCACGATCGCTTCGACCGATGTTCCTGCATTCTGGAGTCTAGTCTGTGATATTTCGAGAGTTGTTATGGGCGACGCACCGCTGATTGACATCTTTTCTTCGTCGTGGTCTGGACAGAAGGAAAACGAGGAAACGGAAGCCACACCTACTGTGGAAGAAAAGGAGGAGTCAGACCAAGGCGTGGAATCATTGACTGTAGCGAAGAAGGAAGAGGATGAGAAGGAGTGGATGTGGCAGGCTTCATTACTGTCTTTAGAAGGCTCGTATACTGTGATTCGAAGGTTGTTCGACATCGTGGACATAAAGGATCCTATCATTTATCGCATGTTGAGTGAACTGATTCGTCTTTGTTGCCACAGCACGACAATTAGTTATGAGGGCAGTCAGCTGGAGTGTATTCAGGTGCTTTCTGGAGCTGGAACTGATGTGTAGACGCTCGGATTGTGTATACTGAATGATGTAATCACCCACTATGCGTCAGTTCCAGACACAGAGAACGAGTCGCACTTCTTCATCGAGCAGTACGAAATCCAAATCATTTCGGCCATTCGTCGTGTTCTGACTCTGAGTGCAGTGTATGACCCTGTTGTGTTGTCGGTGAATATCGTGTATGTGCTGGTAACGAGTGGTGTGATCACTGATACAGTTTCGTTGGGCAAGCTGATGCAGATGGTGAAGCCACTTGATGAGAATGTTGATAACAGCAAAACAATGTTACGCATTGAGCAAGTGAAGGTTCAAGTCATGGCCAGACTGTTTGTACTATGTTTCATGCCTGATTCGAATCTGAAGTCATCTATCCGATCTGAGATTATCGCGATTGTCCGTCAGAATGCAGATTACTGGAGAGCAAAGTGGTGTGTGCGTATCAGAAGAGCTTTACTAGATCACAAAGCACCTGAAGAATATGCGTTATACCTTCTTGGTGCTGCTGCGTTGGTCAGTGAAGAACAGGTGAAGAAGGAAATAACTCCAAACTTCGAACTGCAGCAGTTGGTGTTGATACTTGGAGGTATTATGACTGCTCTCAATTCCTTGCTGACTCAGAAGAAAACCGATTCATTAATGATGTTTTGTCTGATTGCTCTTCGTTTCTGCGAGCCGTTTGTTCAGTTTATCAAAGGAGATAATGTGATGAATGACTTTGTGGAGTATGTGCTACATATATTAGATGTGCTGTTGCAGCTGCCTCTGATGCAGGAGTCATCAAAGATGCGTGATGAGATATATAATGAGAGTGTGGAGTTATTTGTGGGAATCGCTCCATTTGTAAGTGCATCTAAGGAAGAAAAGGAAGTGAAGAGGACAGTAGAACCTAAGAAAAGTACAAGAAAGTTAGTGATACGTGAAGCAAAGCAAACAGAAAAAGAAGAGTATGAGTATGTGAGTGAGTATAGCTATGAATCATATTACTCATATGAAACAGATGAGGAGGAAGAACCGAAGAAAGAAGAAGGGGAAAAGGAATCAGTCAAAGAAATAAAGGAAGTGGAAAATGAAAAGATGGATAATAAAGATCGTTTGAATGGTGATGAAGAACATATCGAAATATCTTCTAGGCATAGTGAAGAATCTGAAAACCAGGAATCAGTAGAAAAGGAAGAAGAGTTACCAAAGGAAGATAAGAAAGTAGTAAATGATATTCAATCGACCGCATTAGCTCGTAATGAAGTGAAATTAGAAACAGATGATCATTTATGGG